>FQSS02000630.1:50655-137260 GCA_900128795.2 Malbranchea cinnamomea
AACCTTGAATTCTCGCGCCAAATCTGTGATTTTTTTGAATTCACCGCGTCTGTACGCGTCAACAGCTTGAATAATTTGATCTTCATCTTTTCTATATTGATCCGACATTTTGTTGTTGAGATATTCAAATAGAAAGAGAGTAGTCATCTAAATTTTCATTGAAGCGTGATTTTCATTGAAAGTGTGGCGCACCCATTAGGGGTGTGAGTAGTGGGTGCGCTTGGCACGAGTAGCTGGCCGGGAGAATGATGCTGACTTGCAAGGCTGCTTCAAAGCTTGTGATAGCTACATGTCCTTGGTTGAGGGTGGAAGTGCTAGAATTACAGCAGAATGAATATATTTATTGTAATTTCCAAGAAGTTTGGGCAATGGGCCCTCCGAATTTGGCCTTCATTCCAGTCTAGCCGGAGCCAAGCGTCCATCTCCGCTCGATGTCGATGACATCGACGGCAAGAAAAATTACCAGCAGCAATAAAGACTAGTACCCCTCCACAATCAGAATTCCGTCGACAAATTCTTCGACTCAAGTCTCCCTTGTCTCCCAATGAACCAGCTGAGGTAGCGTGCTCCTCACAGAACTCGACTATCATCATGCCGTCCGCAGCTGCCTGGGTCAAGATGCTCACCCTGTAGGTCCTACTTCACCTCCACGAATTCTGCTCCCAGGCGGATTGTTCGCTTCAATAGTTGCTGCTTTTCCTTTATTACTAATCTTTTTGGTACCTTCAGTGGTACGGGCATCTGCATTGGAGGACCGTTGCTGGTGAATTACCTGCGGCCATCAGAAGAGGAGCTCTTCAAGGTATGTGGCAACTTATCGTACTTGCGCTCCGGCTGTTCCAGAGCACTAGCAAAACGAAACAAAAAAGAGAGGAAAGATCACTGTTTTGGTGGAACAGCTAGCTAACGAATGAACGGACGTGCAGAGATTTAATCCAGACCTCCAGAGGCGCAACCTTGAGAACCGTGAGCGGCGCCAGCAAGAGTTCGACGACTTCGTTACCAAATTGAAGGAGTACTCCAAATCTGATAAACCGAGTATGTCTCTTATTGATACACCCGGTGGCCATTCGATCCCGTCGAGATTGGTTCTCTCTCTATCCTACGCACAGTCCTTTCGCTAACAAATATGCGCAATGATAATGTAGTCTGGGAAGTCATGAGAGAAGAAGAAGAGAGGAAGAAAAAAGAGCAGCAGATAAAGAGGTCACAGTCATGAAGCGTTTCATTCTATAGGTTACATAAGTCCGCATTCAGACCACTGTGGACCCTTGTGACCACTGCTTTCGAGAGTTGTCGCCCAACCTACTTATTGCCCACCCTGTCGCCTTTGCAATCACGTTCCGCGGAGCAAGACCTATATTCTACGATTGATTCCGGTTCAAAATACAGAAAGCAGTTGTACTTCCTACACAGCTTCGCGTCAGTACATTAAAAAGATGAAGTTTCAGCCGACTTCCAGTCGTGTGGTGTGCACGCCGGCTCGTTACTCCTGCTGATGCATGATACGGGGAAAAGAAGAGTTATTGCTTGGTTCCCTCAATGGAATGGAGGCGCATCTGTCTTGATGATCTTCACTTTGGATAAAGGCACATACATATTGTATATTATGATTTGGGGTTATCTCTTTGTTCACAGAGTTACACGAAGTGATGAAACAAGTGATATATCCAGCCTCGAGCTTCAGAGGCTGGTATAGCCCTTAGTGCATTCTCTGATCTACCTACATACGTAATTGAGTACTATGTAGGCATCTACAAGCATAGCCTTTGCTCACTGCCGATTCACACGCAGTGCCATGTAAAGTATATTGCGAATAATGAGATAGGGACGCGAAAACTGATTGGGATACAAGATAGGATTAGAGGGATAGGGGAAATGAACACAGAACTGACATTAAGACCTGCAAACAATACCATTGCGGGTATAAGATAGATGAGGAAATACCGAGAAGCACGCATGATGACGGGAAATTGCCGGAATCTCTCCCTTGCCCTCATCATCCTAAGTGAAAATTATGAAATTGGCGCGAGAGAACTGCAGCGTAAAAGGTAGACACATAGTATTATCCTTTTGTCGTATGAGACATCTTACCTTATTAAAAAACCTGCACCACTTACGATGGCAGTAAGAAAAATGACTGTTACCAGCCCAGCACCGACTCGATCAGCAGTAGTAATGTCAGGTGGTTCAACGACGGGACCTCCTTCACCGCCAGCAGAGGGATCTCCTCGGCTGATACCGGTGTCGTTATTCGCAGGACCCTCCACTCTGTCAACCAGTAGGGATTGAAAGACTTCGAGAGCAGCCATTTGCTCACCAACGCCAGTAGAACCGTCATAGTTATCTTCCTCAGTCCACCGCAGGCCGCAAGCATTGTTAGGGCCGTTGCACTGCAAGGCAGCAGCTGATGCAGAAGCACGCAGTTTGGCCATGATATTGTCGTATGTATCAGGTACGAGCTTTGCCGTAGTCGCCATGTCACGACATAAATACGCCTTGAATGATCTCTGATCCACATTACATTCTCCAATGCTGTCACAGGAAACCTCAGTCATCACGTTAGGGGGATCTTTGGCGAAAAACATTTCTCCCGCTTTGAGAAGACCGTGGACACGTTCTTTCCATTTATTTGACTCCTTGGTCTGCGTTCAAATTGATTAGCACTATTCTCCTGAGAGTCAAAAAAAAGTACAGATGAAGAAAGAAATGAGGGCCTTACAAAACGATACATGTGGGCTGCTCCAGATAGCAAGATCCCGTTATTGTATGTCCATTGAACATGGTTGATGAGGGAACAATTGTCCGAGACATCCGTGCCGTCAAACGCTTGATACGACGGGCTCAGCAGACCCACCCCCTGCATCCAGTCCCAGGCCTTGTCTGCCCAGTCTGCATAACTGCTATTGCCAGTGTAGGATGCCAAACGAGCAGCAATGTTGAAGAAGCAGCCGTTGGTGATCGTATTTTTGTACGAATATCCCTTATTGAAGGTGAAGACCTGCCATCTCAACCCACCCGCACAGGTTTTAGAGTCCCAACGATGTGCCTGGCTGTTGAAGACAGCTTGAGCCAGAGCCAGCCATTGGGGTTTGTCGTCGGGAGGATTGGGAAATTTATTCTCAGCTGCAGTGAGAGCGGCCATGCCCCAAAAGGCCTGATCATCGTTCCCTAAAGTATGTGTTTGGTTTTCTGGCATGTAATTGTTATTTGGCCCAACTTGATGAAGCATGGCTTGCATGACAAGGTCATTGTATTCGTCGTCACCTGTGAAGTAGTAGTAATCGATCAGAGAGTTCAGCATCGCCCCAGCTTCCCACCAATAGTAAGGATCTGGTAAATTTCCCGGTACATCGCCAGGTTGGTTTCCAGTATAGTATTGGAGCATTCCAGTAGCGGCCTGTTTCGCTGCATCCATGATCGATTCTGCATTGTTGGAGAGATCAGTCATCTCAGCATCCACTTTCTACCAAAATACGTATTGAAGGATCAAACATACGGTCGTCGCCGATGTTGAGTGATATAGACGCTTGAGTGAAGGGAGCTCTTAGGAGACCTGCAAACAGTAGAGCGTGACAGGTCAAGCTCGCCCGGCGCAATGGATGTGACAAGAAAATCCTCATCGTAGTATGGGAGGCTAGCTAACGCGCAGCAGCCGAGTAAAACGAAACTCTGGGTCCGTCCTCAGACAACTATTGAGCCCAGAGAGGTATACCTCATGCGGGTGTGTGAAGGTATTTGTTAGATGACCGATTTTGGATAAATTGATGGGAGGACTTTAAAAATGGCGTTTCTTGGAAGTTGGCAATGCAGAAAACTGACATGCGTCTTCCTGTCAAAAGTGAGTTCAGGACTGGAGGTGAATCCTGAACATGGACAGCTGTTACCAAGGAGACGCGACTTACGTAGACAACCCATCGAAGGGAGGAGGACCCATCTCCACACCCATCTCAACTTCAGGTGAGCTTGTGGAGTACTGATCGTCATTAAAACGTGAGGTCAGACGCAGAACATTTATGGTACTTTAGGGCAAGCCAAATGCTCCAGCAAAGGACATAAAAGAGCTAGGAAGTTCACCTCTGGGGATCGCGATCGAGCTGACGCAGGATGTCGGGTCGTGATGGCTCATGCTTGTGTGACGCGTTAAACTGCATTGAGTTTGGCTCCAAGGCTGGTTGCAGATCATAGTGGGCCTTACTCGCCTTGCCAGTGTTAATCTCTCGCTGGACCCGCTGCCACAGGTGGATGGAGAAGAATTTGGCACAAGCAACCTTCGTTAACATTTTTCCCCTCGACCGTTCAATGTTTAAAGTCAAAGAGAATGCCTGTACTGATTCCTCCTCAAAAGCCATCTTCGAGTGGTAGAGACTTTGATTGGCTTTTGGAATTGCTTTCCAAAAACTTGAAACATCTCTGCCTCCGGACTCGGGTTGTACATCATACATATGTGCTGCTAGGCTATATTTAGTAGCACCCAAACGAGTATCAGAAAACACAGCAGAACGCTTCTTCAACAGCCTGGATGAGGTGGATGGAGAAGATTTAACAAATGGGGCCAGAGGACTCGAGGAAGAGATTCCAACGCCCAAATACGGAGTATATACCATTCAGAATATCCTGTTGGCAGGTCGACTTTCTCAATCAATCCACGGAACCGTGATCGTCATGTTTCGGAGGTTTTGGTCTAGCTCAGGCATACCTGAGAATGCAAACTAAAGAGACGAGGCGTCACCGCAATATAAATGCAAAGTACAATTCGGAGGTATAAACCATGCGCCTGAAATCTTTCCTGGCGAATGAAAAAAAAATTGAAAAAGTTTCAAGGCTTGCACACGGAGACCGGAAAAGTGGCGCAATGTTGATGGATGGCATATCGAGACAGATTTCAGACCGTCTTGAGATTCAAGAATGCCCTTAGAGCCTTCGTGCGCTAATGGAAGTGGCCTAGAGGGCAGTTGAAACAGACCACTATCAAAAAATCCATAGAGTCTTCCATTTCGCTCCAGAAATCACAGGCAGCCGATCTTTTTATCCTCCCCCACGTAACAAGCAATTCAAGATGGTTTGAATCGGCCAGAGCTTACAGTTGGAAGACTCAAGTGGTATAAAGGCTAATATTTCATGTTGATTTCTTGAACCGACTCGGAAGGCTTCTAACAGAATGGACGAGGTATTCGTGCAGTTCCTGGCGCATTGCTGACTCTGCGACGAGAGAATTGTATTTCCCTTGGCTCCAGCTGATGTTAATCGTGGTTGGACATCCCTTCATTTCACTTGTCATCACTCTCACAGGGCGGGAGAGGGGAGAAACGATCAAGGAGCGTTGTGGTGATCGGCAAGGAAGGAAGAATTTGGTAGGAGATTCGATCCACTAAGTCGTATTGTGTACTACTCTTGCGCAGCTTGACGAAATAGATAGTTGAGTCTTCTATTTGGATTCCAACAGGTGATGGTGGAGGACATTGAAATACTCTTGAGATTATTATGGAAGTGAATCCGCAGCTGAGAATACGGAGTATTTTGAGTAGAAAATCTCAGCCGCAGCGTCGTGTCGTCTGATTGGATGACTGGAGTCAAGGAGGCGCCAAGCCCTCCCTCATCACTCCGTCCAGCCATCTTTGAAACGTAAGTCTCACCTGACGAAGAAGCAACGCTTCTGCCAAAAAGTCTTTGACGTCCATAAAGCGGAAAGTCGCTTGCATACCATCCATCGGACAGATTATCTTTCATTGTTACATTGCCATCAATCTTCCTTCCGTTTAGTCCCCCAGATCCGCCTCCCGACTGATTCAGCTTCTTGACTCCACGTTTTACCCCCGTTCCGTCGTAGCCGCCGAATTTCCGCAACGCATTACGTTCGTCGACATGGCTGATCGCGAGCAGCCCTACGATCCCTATATCCCATCGGGGTCAAATCCTTTGGGAGGAACTCCACACAGCAATTCACGAACGGCCGCTCTTCAAGCTGTACGTGACACCTTAGTTAAGATCCGAGCAGCACCCAGTACTTCTCTTCTGGCTGAGAACAGCGCGTGTCTGGCTGAATGTGATCTATCTTACTGGGAGCCGACGCTGGGTTCAATGCCCAGTTTGTACCGGGCTTGCGTGACTTTTGCCGATCATGAAAAAAAAACCGTTTTGTCCCGCGTTGAATGGGCTTTCAAAGGCACGAAGCTAACATCTGCAATTTTTCCTTGACAGCAAATCGATGACACGGTCGGTGTGATGAGAGAAAACATCAACAAGGTCTCCCAGCGTGGCGAGCGCCTTGACTCCCTACAAGATAAAACCGATAACCTTGCAGTCTCCGCTCAAGGATTCCGCCGGGGTGCGAACCGTGTTAGAAAGCAGATGTGGTGGAAGGACTTCAAGATGCGCATATGTTTGATTGTGGGCATTATAATTCTACTTGTCGTGATTATTGTCCCAGCTGGTATGGTCTGCCGCTTCTCTTACTCCCATCTGTATGGCACCCTCGGCTCGCGACTAACGGCATCACAGTCGTCGCATCGCAGAAGTAATAGATACGTACACATAGCGATCGACGACATCGTTACGAACTGCTCCCTAAAACCCCATTGCCCATACCCTATCAATCTTGCGGATGATACGATAGTCAACCTTACGACTATACGTCGGCTTCCAACGCGTTGGCCTCCCTCTTACGGTTACGGTTACGCTCCCAACTTGATTCTTTTCCGGCGCAATCAGTTGATTCTTTCCCTTTGTCTCATTTACGGTTTTCGCTACCAGCGCATGTGTTAGTTGGTCGTTGCTTAATTCTGGTTGTTTGTAAGCCTTTTAGTCGAGGGAGAGAGTTGTAAATGATACACTTGTTATTGTACCCCCTTTGGTTTTGTTTGTTTCCCGTTGCAGCTATAGTAACGAAACCAGGTTTTATCCCAATACATTAATACAAATGTTCTGTTTCCGATAACATTCACTGTAGCGACAAAGCTGAGTCCTGCAATTGTTACAACAGGGGGTATTCTGTAGAATCTTGGACAGCTGTTTAATGGGCACAGGGACGTACAGAGTAGACAGACTGTCAACAATACAGTTGCAAGTGAACATGTGTTAATCCATTCAAATGTATGTCCTCTTCCAATGAGTCGCGTGATTACCCTTTTTGGTACCTCCTGTCTCCGATTGCAGGATGGGTCCTCCGATCGCTGTACTGTATGTACAGTACAAAGGCGGTAACGGCCCACCAGTACCACCCTTTCCACCACCAAACGCGAGCAAGACAGAAATTTCCCCATGCTGTGAATTGACTCAATTCTCAGAAGAGCACCATTCGTTGAAGTCTGTTGACGCCCACCAGGTTACTAGCACAAGGCTATACATTTTTTGAACACTTAGAGCTGCCGCATGCGGTCGGCGAGAATGGTTTCTGCTCATCTCCTCGCGCGGAGAGCTGCTGCAGTCTCTCTCGTGAATCTCCCCGCGAAACAGTCCATCACTGCCATTCGCGGTGCTGGTAGAGCCACACAGCCATGTCTCGCTCGCTTAGCGGTTCCTCTCACCTCTTCCATCATCCAATCCCGTCACTACTTCCCACGTCCCGATGCGACGCGTTCAACAGTCGTCCAGCTTCTGAGTAACATCGGTTCGAAGCGTGAAGTCCAGCAATATCTCTCCCACTTCACGTCAGTTTCTTCTCAGCAGTTCGCCGTGATTAAAGTCGGCGGTGCCATTATTACGGAACATCTACAGACACTGTCCTCTGCGCTCGCCTTCTTGAACCATGTCGGCCTCTACCCAGTCGTCGTCCATGGCGCTGGTCCGCAGTTGAACAAGATGCTCGAGGATGCCGGTGTTGAACCACACTTTGAAGATGGCATTCGCGTCACGGACGGAAAGACCCTGGCTCTGGCTCGATCTCTCTTCTTGGAGGAAAACCTCAAGCTTGTGGAGGAATTGGAGAACCTTGGAGTCAGAGCCAGGCCAATTACGGCGGGTGTGTTTTCAGCAGATTATCTGGATAAGGAGAAGTATAATCTGGTTGGGAAGATTAATGGCGTTAACAAAAAACCGATCGAAGCTGCCATCAAGGCAGGCTGTCTTCCGATCCTGACCTCTATGGCTGAGACTCCTGATGGTCAGGTCCTCAATGTGAATGCCGATGTCGCGGCTGGTGAACTTGCAAGAGCTTTGCAGCCATTGAAGATTGTCTACCTTGCTGAAAAGGGCGGTCTGTTCAATGGTGATACTGGAGAGAAGATTTCTGCAATTAACTTGGACGAGGAATATGACCATCTGATGAAGCAGTGGTGGGTACGACACGGGACTAGACTCAAGATCAAGGAGATGAGGGAACTCCTTATGGACCTTCCTCGTACTTCAAGCGTGGCAATAATTCACCCGGCCGACCTTCAGAAAGAGCTATTTACCGAAGCGGGTGCCGGGACTCTGATTCGCCGGGGTAACAAAGTTCACGTCAAATCGTCCCTTTCTGAATTCGAAAACATTGATGCTCTCAAGGAAGCCCTTGTCCGCGATCGGGAAGGACTTGACGCCAAGGCCACTGTTGACAGATATATTGACGCTCTCAAGGACTGTGAATTCAAGGCCTACCTTGACGAGCCTATGGAGGCTCTTGCTGTGGTGTTGCCCTCGAAAGATAGCTCGTCTCCTGCTCATTTGGCAACCCTGACCATCACTAAGACAGGCTGGTTGACCAATGTTGCCGACAATGTCTTTGCAAGCGTACAGAAGGACTTCCCCAAACTGGTGTGGACTGTAAAGGCTGATGACGAGAACCTTACCTGGTTTTTTGACAAGGCTGATGGAAGTCTTAATAACAACGGTGAGGTGCTCTTCTGGACTGGTATCCAGAGTGGCGATGAAATTCAAGACTTGATCAATCGGTTTACCAAACATGGCAGTGGCATGCTTAGCGATGTCAATGCGCACTCTAATATTCCCAGTGCTTCGAGCCATGCAGGTGGTGTCAGTTCCGGCGTATCTCAGCAGAAGCGCACATTCTCGACCATGAGCAGCGCCAATGCTCTTCGGGCATTTCGTCCAGGAAGCACTGGACTTTACAACCAATCAACCCGTTCATATAGCACCACAAACCCCAATCCTCCGCTCGGGAAGAAGAATGCATCCAACACCCAACCCTCAAAAATAGGCCTCATCGGCGCCCGTGGTTATACTGGACAAGCCCTAATCAACCTTCTGAATTCCCACCCTTTTATGGATCTGCGCCACGTATCTTCGAGGGAACTTGTGGGGAAACCTCTCCAAGGTTACAGCAAACGCGAAATAATCTATGAAAATCTCAGCCCAGAGGATGTTCGCCGGATGACCGAGCACGGCGATGTGGACTGCTGGGTCATGGCGCTTCCCAACGGCGTGTGCAAGCCTTTCGTGGACGCTGTGGACGAAGTCGACAAGGAAAGGGCAGTGATTGTCGACTTGAGTGCCGACTATCGATTCGACAACAGCTGGACCTATGGTCTTCCCGAATTGGTGAATCGTGCCTCCATTGCCAAGGCTAAGCGCATTGCCAACCCCGGCTGCTATGCCACCGCTGCTCAGATCGGTATCGCCCCATTGGTGCCATATCTGGGTGGTCAGCCTGTAGTTTTCGGCGTGTCTGGATATTCTGGAGCTGGAACAAAGCCAAGCCCAAAGAATGATGTTGCTTTGCTCACCAACAATATCATCCCTTACAGTCTCACTGACCACATTCATGAGAGAGAAATTAGCAAACAGCTTGGAACACAGGTCGGATTTATTCCACATGTCGCTGTCTGGTTCCAAGGCATCCATGTATGCTCTCCCCCTGTCCCTTCATTCCGTTTAGAAGTACTCCCTAACGATCGTGCTTGCAGCAAACAATCAACATTCCCCTGAAGGAAGAAATGGCATCACGTGACATCCGTAACCTTTACCAAGATCGATATGCTGGTGAAGCTCTTGTCAAGGTCGTTGGGGAGCCACCTCTGGTGAAGAACATTGCAGGGCGCCATGGTGTCGAGATCGGTGGGTTTGCCGTCCACTCTGGCGGCAAACGCGTTGTCATTTGCGCCACAATTGACAATCTTCTTAAGGGTGCAGCCACACAATGCTTGCGTAAGTCCACTTTCGAGCATACGCCTCAAGACATGACACTAACGGTTGGACGCCTAGAAAACATGAATCTGGCCCTTGGATATTCGGAATATGAGGGCATTCCCCTTGACTAAACAATGGCAGCTTCCATGTGTCTTTGTACAGTGGCCTAATGTTTTCTCCAAGGCATTTAGACGATAGACCCCATGTTGCCCATGATTTCTAGCTCGTCAAGTGTACCATGTGTCTTAGTCTTATGCTCTCTGCGCGCGCATACCCTTGGCGTCTCTTCTTGTTTGTCTGTATAGTTTAACTGTTTTACGATTCGCCAGTCGTGCATCAGGATTTTGCTGGATCGGTGCTTCCCTCATGTTCATGAAGCGGCTGTTTTATAGCATGTCATCGGATTTCGGAATTGACAAAATTCGGTTCCTTCGATATTTGTGACAGTCGGCTGGCTGTCGTTCATGTACCCTTCTCAAGGATGAATCACCTCGAGTTGGATTGCCAGGAGGCTGGCAATCAGATATCCTTCCTTCTTTCGAGGTTGCACCAAGTCACAGCCGGTAGTATACCCGTTTCTATACTTCGTCGCCATGTTCTAGGAGTACAATTCTCGGTACTCACGTCCCGATTCTAGGCCTTGCAGCATTTACCACGAACTTTGAATCGAGAAGTAAAAAGTCTATATACCTTTCTAATTTGACTGGGCTGTGCGTTTTCGACGGTGTTAGGGGAGTGTCATCCAAATCGCGTGACTGCCATTACCTCACCTCACTCCTTTTAGGAGACGCGTCGGCTCGATTCACAGGCTCTTCATGCCTTACACTCAACCTCACTCCAACAATCCCCACTCGCCTGCAATTCTCGCGTTTGTGCCTTTTTTTTTTCAAATCAATGACCATCTGAATTGCATTTATTCTAATTGCTCCGCGTTCTCCAGACCAGGGACGGGTTTCGTCCATTGAATAGGGTCTGATATCGTGTTGCATTTGATATGAAGAGATGTTTTACAGTCATGAAAGTGAGTCCCGTGTTGACTGTATCTTATAACATACGGTGATAAAGGTCCCTAGATGGCCAAAGAGGACACTCCAAATTCGATGCAGCAATGCCTTTCTGCGAATTATGCGGCTAACAACACACGCGTAACTAACAGTTCTTTCCTCGCGGGAGCATGGAGTTGCTACGATTTGGTAGGTCTCTAGAACACCATACATTTTCACAATATGATTCTATTGATAAGAAACGGCTAAAAATAAATCCACAGGCTCGTTGCAACACTAGGTTCCAAGTCAACAGCCAAAAAGGTCAACCGCAAAGCAATCTTAGATGTTGACGTGCCAAAAGCATGCGGAATGATAGTACATCCGGAGGCCCCAATGGCACTGCGTTTACAAGGAAATCTACTGTTAGGAAACCCTTTCCCCAGTTGAGGAGGGATTCTATGCTAACGCTGATATATTTGTGATATTGCAGGTACGGGATCTCTAAAGTCTACAGTCAGCAATGTGGGTACGCCCTCATGGACGCGCAAAGTGTGAAAGATCGGATGTCGACCATGCTGAAGACTATTCGGAGCTCTGCATTGGACCCTGAAGCGGGAAGAGCACGGTACGTAGGCGTCCAGACTTGGGCGGTTGGATGCTGGCCCACGACCCCAGAAAGGGATTTCTAGACACTGTGACGCTAAGTGAGGGCACGCACAGACCAGAACAGCTTGTTCTACCCCACGACCCGACCTTCATCCCTGAGTTGATGCTTCCCGGTTTAAGTGTAGATTTGTCTGTGGAGATTGCTAGCAAACTTGAGATTCCAAAGTCAAGCTTGCTTTCGAGCCACCAGCTGCGATCTAGCAAATCAGGACGTTTGTCAAGCCAACATCTTCGCTTGGATTTCTCTTCCTCTGATATTGGGAACAGCCCATTTGGTTTCCCGAGTGAGATGAGTAGCGCGAAGAAAGAGGCAGAAATTGAACTGCCGGCATATCTTGGTGAAGAAACTGGTGTCTTACTTCAACCTGATTTTGAATTTGACGAAGAAGGCAACATTCGTGAGCTTCCTGCTAGACAAGCGTCCCCAGATGGGCTTGCAGATCAAGAAGGGGCTGGTGAACAACGACCTGAAACAAAGGAGAGAGATTCGACCAGGCCTTACACTCCAAAGAATCAAAAACAGGTGTGTTGCATAGGAAGAAAAAATGGGAAATCTCCCACTGACTCGCATTTCCTAGTCCGGAAATCACATGCCGACTGACGAAGACGTTGAAATGAGAGACGTAGGAGAGGAAGCACCCTTGGGCGACGAATTCAATCCTGAGCCCGAGGATCCACAAATGGGCGGAGGGGTACTCCTCGAGAGCTCCGTTGTGCAAATGCCTCGAAGGAAAATAGCTCCCAAGGCCATGGAACTGGACAATCCACCCGAACTCAGAAACTCTGATCTCGCGCGGTGGAATGCTGAGTATCTGCAAAACATGGTTATTGCTACGAAACTGAAGCAGAACAACAAAAGTGTTACTGTGGCAAAAAAGAATGCTGTATTCTGGGTTCTAAGAAAAGGAATCGCTTCTGTGGGAGCTCGAATTGGCAATGATGGCATTCCTCATCCGCTCGAAGCTTTCGCAGGGGAGCAGCTTCTCAGTTCATTGACAGGAAAGCTAGTGGAAGTGTCGCGCGGTAAACGTAAGCGTGACAAAGCAGGAGAAAATATTCCGGATGAAAATGGAAGAAAAGTCCGTCGAAGAGTTGACGGCGAAAGACTTGAGCGAGAAGGAGGTGACGAAGATAATACACCAGCTCTCCCATACGACGTACCAGCCCCCTATTATCATCACTTTGATGACTCTTCAAGTTACTAACACGCCTTCTAGGACATTGAAATCGGTCGTGATGCTGCTTTTCCCCTTCATGATGACCATTCGTCGCAGATGCCATGGAACATAACAGCCTCTAATCAAAGCTCTCGTCACGGCTCAATCTCGCGTCATCACCACGTTCCATTAAGTGCTGGTCGTCACGCTAGCGTCGACCGGCAGCTTTCCGTTGTGTCGGGCCAAAGTGGAGTTCCCCATTCCGGCGGCGCTGTGTTGAGAAGATGTGGAGGACGTCTCACGAGTGCGAGCCCCCTTGCAGGCCGCGGATCAAGGTACAGCCCACTAGATATGGCGGGTGGTCTGACACTGACCAGCGATGCGGACTTTGACTTGGGGTCATTCAACGGTGTCGATCCGGAAAAGTATCTCAACGAAGGCACTGAGCTGGACGGCGATGGGCTCGGTGTCGAGAGGGGATCTCCTCCGAGATGGCTCTCCAGTAACGTCGACCATGAGAGTGTGAATTTTTTCACATACTTAAAGGATCGTTTTGAAGAAGCTGGACAAGTTGACGTGACCTTTTCATCCATATTTCCACCCGGATCAGTGTCCTACGTTGTGGCCACGCAGGCTTTCCTCCATGTTTTGACCCTAGCTACCAACGGGGCCCTGCGTGTGCAGCAAGATAACGACGTGGACGCCAGCGGAGCAGAACAAGTTAATGATATCTTCATTGCTCTATCTGGCTAAAGTATATAAGATGCATTTACAGGCTTTCGCACTCTACGAAGAGGCCGTGTCTTCGAGAGCATGAGACCCATTCCGTCGATCTGAATGCCGATTATTTGGCATCTATTTATTTTATTTATTCATTTTATTTTTTTATTTATTTTCATCTATTTCTCAATTTTTTATTTTCATTTATCTTTTTACTACTTTTCTCTCTTCTTTCTTCTTAACGTGGCGATTTCTTTTAGTACACATGTACGGGGTCTATTTCATTTCCAGCTCTCAGGTCACGTACTGGTTTATATAAGGCTCTGTCTTGAAATCTCCAGCACGCATACTGCCCCTTTTCAGAGTCGAGAGTGTTATGCAGTGTTTCTCCTCTTTGCTTCTGACCTTTCTGCACCTGCTTTCCGTGGCCATTTTCCATATTCCACTTTATCTCTCTTCTCATACCTCTTTTCAATCTGCCCATTTAATATTAATGCGTTTCAAAATGCTGGAGTTGTTCTCAATGCGCTCATATCAGAGAACTATGCATGTGCTCCTTTAGGTGGTTGCTCGCAGTCATAATTAGTACAATCAAATAACTTGACCATGCAACACGAGTCGCTGCATATATAATCTAATTGAGTTACCACGGCATTTTCCGAGCACGAAATGAATAAGATATGCTTTAGTACTTGACAATAGTCATCTCGTGGGAAAAAAACATCTGTGTGAGTAAATCCGGGATGTCTATCTCGAAGCTCTTCGAAAGAAAGAGGTGAACGAAGTCATTCCGCAGTCTAAGCTACGCCGTCACCTCGTTGCATGCTCTGCTAATGATCGATCCCGCCCCACTCCAAGGCGTCCAAAATCTATGCCGCCAGGCTCTTCGGAGCTTCGGTGGCCGGGCCCTCAGGGGTAACATAGGCCTAATCAGAAAGTTAGAGAGGAGAAACTGCGTCCTGTTTAGAGCCGTCTAGGCGCGGAGGAGATGGACATACCTTGGTCATGCCACCGTCGACAACAAAATCCGTGCCGTTGACGAAGCTGCTTTCGTCGCTGGCGAGGAAGACGACGGCATGCGCCTGTTCAACGGCCTCGCCGAAGCGGCCAGTTGGGAAGTGAATCTCGCGGCGCATGCGTTTGTGCTTGTCATCGCCCAGCCAGTCTTGGAGAAGAGGCGTGCTTTTTTTTTCTTATGGTTAGTTTTCCGAGGGCATTGAAATGCATCATGATCGAGTGAGGTGGTGGGATGAGTTACTTTAGTGGTGCAGGGCACAGAGCGTTGAATCGGAATCCCTCGCGGGCGTGAACAATGGCTAATTCACGCGTCAGGGCCAACACGGCACCCTTGCTCGCGGTATATGCAAGCTGCGGGGTGGCCGAGCCAACCAACGCAACGACACTGGCCGTGTTGATGATGCTGCCTTTCTTTTTCTTGTTCCTGCGCAGGCTGAGCACAGCGTGCTTGCATCCGTACCATACGCCCTTGACGTTGATATTGTGCGTCAGATCCCAGATCTTCTCTGGTGTATCGACAGCGTCTGCGTCGTCCGCATGCATGATTCCGGCATTATTAAAGATGACGTCGAGCCCACCCCAGGAGTCAAGAGACTCGATCATCGCCTTCACCTCAGCCTCCTTCGAAACATCGCACTTGTAAGTCTCTACTCTGGGGGCGTTGGGAACCGCGGTTTTTACTCTGGCGACGGCCCGCTGCAAAGCTTCTTCGGAGATATCCGCCATGAGGACGGAGGCGCCCTCGCGGGCAAACAGGATACTGGTTTCAAGACCAATTCCGCTGAATTTTTTTGTCACGTTGTAGTTAGCACAATCCCCTTTTTTACCCTGTCTGGAGACCATGGAGCTCACACTCTTACCCTGCAGCACCGGTGATGATGGCATTTTTGCCTTGAAGTCGACCCCGCGGAGCGGCCATGGTGAGGGACGCGCTTGCTAGTAGTACCAGCGTGTGGTGGTACTAGTAGTAGTACTGATTAGATCAAAGGTTGAGTGCAGAGGGAATGGTAGTAGGGGGTCTGGTGAACAGTTTTTCTCACTCTACCCGTTGTGAGTGTGTGTGTCTGACTTTATTCAATCGACTCACCTCGTCGACCTTCTTCTGCTCAGTCGCAGACGCTTACGGAGTATCGGTGAGGGGTCACGAACGGTGTGGGGAAGGCGGATGTGATTGGCTGGAGCGGTGCCAATTCGCCGACCGCCCGTTGAAGGGGCAAGACGGAGTGGCTGCCAGCCAGCTTCGCGGTAGAAAACACCGAGCCGCAGGCACGGCGGCGGAGAAGGAGAGAGCGGGCGAGAGCGAGTCGTCAGTCGTCTTTGGCGTCGCAGGCGTTGGGGCGTTCGACAATCTGCCTCCTCGAGTCGTGTCACTCGCGCCGTCTGGAAGAGCCTTCATCCTCTTCCCCTGTCGTGCCTCTTTCTTTGGTTTTCTGCTGCTGTTTGGTTGTTGAAAGTTTTTTTTTGGAATTTTCGAGTCCTTCGAGCCTTGTAAAACGGCGCCCCAGCCACCCTGTTCTACGAACGCCCGCAGCACAGCACCATGGCGTCAGAACCCGAAGTGACGCTCGAGAATCTCGAGTCTGCTCTCGCAAATGATACACAGGTTAAGCTGGCTGGCGTCGACGCTGATGGCATCCTGCGTGGGAAGCTGGTGTCCAAGAAGAAGTTCCTGTCGATCGCGCGAGATGGCTTCGGCTTCTGCTCCGTCATTTTCGGATGGGATATGCACGATCGCACGTATTTCAAAGAGCTTGCTATTAGTAACAAGGAGAACGGATACAGGGATTTATTGGCCATTCCAGATTTGAACAGCTTCCGGAGAATACCGTGGGAAGATGGCGTTCCGTTCTTCCTCGTCCACTTCTTCGATCCGGACACCAAACGCCCGATCTCCGTCTGTCCCCGTGGCCTGTTGAAAGCCATGGCAGAGAAGATCGAGAAGCTGGGGTACAAGGCTATGGCTGGAGGTACGTGAGTTGTATTTGCTCCATCTCCGTCTTCCTGCATGATCTTGCTTGAACATCGTGCTGACTGGTGTGTCTTTTCTTGTCAGCGGAATATGAGTTCTACCAATTTCGTGCACCCCCCTTGAAGGATGGGACAGCAGAGAGAAACTCATCCTCGACGGCCACATTCCTCAAAAGCAACCCTGCGCACATGCTACCGCCCTTGACAGAAGGCATGTTTGGATACAGCTTGACAAGACCGGTGCATAACCAAGAGTACTACTATCGCGTGTTTAATACCTGCCGGGAGTTCAGATGCGGCATTGAGAGTTGGCATACCGAAAGTGGTCCTGGCGTATTTGAAGCGGTATCATTCCTCCCCGATTCACCTCATTCGCGAAATACGCCGTCTGATCTTTCAATCGTAGGCACTCGAGTTTGGGGAGATTAAGGAAATGGCGGATCGCGCTGGGCTTTTCAAGTCAGTGTTCTACCTCCTCCGAGTCGACTGCCACTGACTGAAACCTGCAGATACGTTGTCAAATCCCTCGGAAGCAAGTACGGGATAACCCCTGTGTTCATGGCCAAGCCGCGCGAAGGACTCCCCGGAAATAGTGGCCACATGCACGTTTCCATCATGGACAGCCAAGGCAAAAATCTGTTCTTCCGCGAAGAACCCGATCCAAACCCACCTTATGCCGATGTCGTCAACTTGTCTGACTTGGGTAGACACTTCCTAGCTGGTGTTTTGGACGGTCTACCACACGTCATGCCAATCATGGCCCCCACAATCAACTCCTATAAACGCTTAGTCGAGAACTTCTGGGCTCCTGTCACGGTTTCTTGGGGCCTGGAACACCGTGCAGCTTCCATCCGCGTGATCAGCCCGCCCACATGCAGTCCCAAGGGGACGCGGCTGGAGATTCGCGTTCCTGGAGCTGACACAAACGCCCATTACGTTCTGGCGACGGTTTTGGCCTTGGGATGGCGTGGTGTGGAGAAGAAGCTTGCCATCCCTGTCCCACCGTTGGCAAAAGGTGAGAATGTCGGGGGCGTCACAGATCAGGGGGTTCGTCTCGCCAAGAATCTCAAAGACGCAACAGCTGTGTTTATGGCCAAGGATAGCATTGCAAGAAAAGTGTTTGGAGACGAATTCGTGGACCACTTTGGTGGAACGAGAGAACATGAAGTTCGTCTGTGGGAAGAGGCTGTAACGGACTGGTATGTCTTTCCTTTCCTTACCTTTGAAGCTAGAGTGTCTCCTGACAGCGCTTTCACCGCAGGGAGGTCCAACGATACATCGAGACTGTCTGACAACAGTCCCACGAAGAAGTCGGATAGATGTTTTCCTTTTTTAGATAGATATCCCGTTGTATGCTTGCCACGTTCCCAGCATGCTTATATATATATGTGTCCTATTCACGTTTATGCTTCCAATTTTTTGCGATATCTGTACCGCACGGGGCTTTCTTGATCTATCCTGTGATGTGTATATACCACTTGCCATTCGCCTGGGAGTTCGAGTCCCCATTCCAGTTGACATTTGCAGTCCAGGCTAGGAGAATTCCTTTTTGTCCGACGCCAAGCAGAAACGATTTTACCACTGCAAGCGTTTTTGTGTCTTATTATTCAACAGACCTTTGCAAATGTCTCCCAGAGACTGTAGTATATGGGTGGAAAGAACAAGTTGCTAGATTGATGGAATCAGCGACAGAATGTTTGATTAGCGGTTTTTATCAAAAAATCGTTTTGAAAAATTGTATATTACTATAAATGACTGTAGAGGTAAGTACATACCCTGTGTATTAACTACATAATAATAGGTCTGTACATAGATCCAAATGTCCTTGCGGAAGGTTCCATTTTTACCTGTCTGGAGTCGTTACAGTGGGACTCGAGAGATCGAGTTTATCTTATCAATCTTATCTCATGGAGTGATCTACACGAATTTGTCACTCTGGAATCCTGAATAAAGGTTAAAATTCGATTGTTTTTAAGCAGCTGGCTAGTATCCAGAGGTATATCTAGAAGAGAACGAATTTCAGCGCAACTGAGTTATCATTCAGTTGCAGGTAATGTCACACACACAAGCAAGGTCACTGAACACAGGCTGATAAAACAGATTTCAGGGACAAATTACTAGGTTGTAGTTGTATACTCCGTACGAAACGGATGTCTTGTAAGTAATACGCACAGCCTTTGTACGGCTATTGTTTACTTCCAAGACCAAGACGCCGCACCTCGGAAACGACGACGTGGTACCCGTGCTTAAATGCTCTGTTCCGGGACATAATGCGAATTCTGAACTGTTTGCTGATGGTTTTGATTGAACCGCCGATTCAATACCATGAAGTACAGTCACGTGTTTTTGCCACGACCTCGTTGGTTGCATCGACGACAAATGAATTGTGCACGGGCATATCGATTAAGGTATCATAGGGGAACGACAAGCAGAAACAAGAAAACTTAAAAAATGGGGAATAACACGGAGTATGTAAAAGCGGGACGAGAAGGCAAGGAGGTCACACGAAGGAACAATAGCAACAACATAGGAGTATAGAAATCGGAGGAGCCTCTGGAGGGGGAAATAGTTTGAGCACTCGTCTGCGTGAAGACCGGCTTGGAACAAGACAGGAGAGGAATTGAACCGAAGAAAGCACAGGGAAACCAAAGAAAATACACCCCATAAAGTGCCAGAGAATTGCTAAAAACACGCCATTCAAGGGGGAAAAAAAAGTCCCAGCTCAAAAATTTTCCTCGGCAAATAAATACGGCTGAACTGCGAACTTTCAAGGTGCTGGAATTCATCATCGTGTCCATATTCAAGTGATACGGAAGGCGTCAAAAATCACTAGAAATAGGTCAGCGCATCGGTAACAAGTGGCAGACATGAGGGGCAGAATACACATACGTTCAGATGCACGGCGACAACCGCTGCCAACCCACATGACGGTGTTAACAAAAGCATAACGATCGTCACCAGTCTCCATGGTGAGGGTGAGACGATACTTGTAGGTGCTTGGATTGATGCTATCGGCTTGGTTCGGGTCCGCAACTTTCTCGAGAACGTCCCTTGCACCAGTCAACCACCCGTTGCTCTTCACAGCAATATAGGCCGGTGGATCATCGGCCGTCTGCAAGAGATATCGAGCTTTGACGCTGGTCGCCAGCTCTTTGACAACGACTTGAGAATCTTGACCTCCGGGCTAGCAGCAAGCACACACACGCACGCGCGCGCAACACCAAAGTCAGTCAACACGTCATGACAGGTGGTCAAGTCTCTCAAAGGTGGGCGAAAACTCACCAACACCATTCCCTTTCCCCACCTACCAGCCCATTGGCCGCCAATATATGTGACCCAATCACGCTGGCCCCAGAGGCTCTGTCCAACTGACACAGTGGGGTTAAGTTTGAGGCTCATGCGGAAGTCAAGCTCTAAACCAGGAGCTGGAATTTGTAACGACCGTGCAATGTCTCCCTCGGGAAATGTATGCTGAAGGTTGTTGGCGGGAATGGAATCTTTCATGACATTCAGATACGTGGGGCATTCCAGCAGGTGCTGGCGCTGTCTGCTGGTATTCTTAGCCCGAACCTGCTGGCAGTAAATACATTGCACTGACAAGCACTGTCAAACAATCACACGCAATCAGCCTTTGAATTCTTCAACCCGAGATGACGGAAATGCAGGTGAAGTATCCGCAACTAACCTTGTCTTCTTCCTTGGCACGAAACTCGACAAAGGCAGCGTGAACATCGTCGAGCGGCGGGGCGGGAAGATTCGAGGTGTTCCGCTTTGACGATTTTGAGCTGCTATGAGAGCGAGAGGGGGCCGGGGCTGGGGCGCCAGGGAGGGCCGGGGCACCGGTCTGGGATGGTAAGGGCGGACGACCAGGAATGCCCTGCATGGGCGGCTGCATTGCATTGCCGTGAGGAGCAACTCCGGCAGGCATCATGGAGCCGTTCGTCGAGGGAAGGGTGGCCGCTGCAGGGCCCGCGGGTCCTCCAGGACCATTGGGCGGAGCTGCGTAGCCATTAGGGGGCACGCCGTTGGCGGCATTCTGGGCATGGGCGGCATTCTGGGCGCGGAGAGCGGGACATTCAAGCAGATGTTGCTTCTGACGGCTGGTGTTCTTTGCGCGGATCTGCTGGCAGTAGATGCATTGGACCGAAAGACACTGCGGGGAGGTTTCAAGCTGTTAGCTATCTTCACGTATTTTTTCAGTATCATTAGTACCGCTATCCACCGGCTATCCCGCCGGCTATCTCACTTGCCTTGTCGTCCTCCTTGGCACGGAACTCGACGAAGGCGGCATGCACGTCGGGGTCGACGGTGCGACCCATCGTGAGTCTGTGGGAAAAAGAAGATCTCTAAGCAACGAAGTCCTGACTGCGAGGGACGCGGTGGTGGCCGACCAAATCTGGTGCGAGCAGCGAGGGCGGAAGAGAGAGAAAAGAAAAGGCGTGTGGCGTGTGGTTGTTATGAGTTGGTCACGTACGCAGTATTTTTCAGTCCGCTGGTCTTGGCGCGTACCCTGCGTTGGTCATGTGTACCGAGTACTAGCGCGCCGTTTCACTGATGGTCCAATCAGCAAGCCGATCGCCTGCTGTATCGCCAGATTTGGATGCTCAGGAAACTGACCATCATCGAGACTTCCAGGTATTTACCGTCGGTATTGATTCTCTTCTTTTTCATCTGTACCACAAAGTCATGAAAATGATACTACTAGAAGCTATGGACCTGATCTTCAATTCAGTCTCATTCTCCAAATTCGTGAACCTGACTAGGAATCTCTCGCAGCGATGCATCGTAACGATGCGACGGTTAGCCCACCCACGAGAAACTCTCAGATCTGCTGAGAAATCAGGCACAATCACCCCTTCACATCTCCGCGGCTGTGTTTTGTTGATCCTCGTCAGTCGCGTCACGCCCCTTGCTGAAGTTGGTAACATGTTCGCGACTCTGTAAAGCATCTGTGGAAATTGTAAAACGGGATAAATTACAACGTACAGGTATTCATCTCTATTGTAACGCATTCAGAGATCTTTCTCTGATAAATTCAGCAGTATGTCGCAGTATTGTTACCATGTAGTGTCCCCTTATTCTCAATATCTTGATGGGATGAAGATCTTTCCTGGGTGATGAGTTCTCCTGCACTTGAACAACTCGGATAACCCGCTGTCGATTCTCTCACCGGAGAAAGTTGAAAAGAGGAGAAAGAAGAAAAGGAAAAAGAAATCCTTCAACGCTGAAAGTTCAAGGATGACACTCGTGGACAGCCTGCGACTCTCTCCTTTGGCCTCAGACTCGGACAACTGGATCACGGCTCCAGATTTAACGCAGTCATTGCAAGCCGATCCTGGCATATTTCTAAGCGTTATCACTTATCTCATTGCAAACCCAAACCACGAGACCAGCCATCTGTTTCGTGCGGACATCCTGTATGACAGTGCTGGTATTTTGAAGACGCCGGGGGATAAAGAAAAGGAGCTTCTACATGTTGTTGAGCGCAAGGAACCAGTTGGCAAACGCCACCACAACTCACCCCTCGCAGCAGAATTTGCTCGACCCGCGAGACTCGTTCCTGGATTTGAGCTGAAAAGAACAGCAGTCAGGAGATTGATACCCAGGAAACCACAGGTTGACCGCCCACTGGAGCAGACGTGCCATTTTTACGAGAGTACAGCTTCGGGAGACTGTAACGGGGGAAGGCAAGCGACACAGGGCCATCTGGTCGTTTACACTCCGCATGTTTCGGGAGAGTGTGAACTTCCTTGGTATCACCCTGCCGTCCGTGGGATAGCCTTCCTCTTTGAGTTTTGTGCTTCAGAGAAGAATACATCAGAGGGCCGTCTATGCGGATGCGGAACATTATCACTTCATTTCCTACCCTTTTTGCCGGGTATACCTCGGGAACTCCCCACCCGTCTTCAGAGGACACTTCTTTCTCTACTGTCAACCCAGCTTCGACTGATTCGCGGAACATCTCAGGACCCTTCTGACAGGAATAAACCAAAACCTTACAAGGACAATATCATTCCTCAACATATCCTTCAAGATACGTATACAAGATTGAAAGAAAAGTACGCCGCTTACTTGGTCTCAAAATGGGTAGAAGAGACAGAGCCTTCCAAACATGTCTTTGAGGATCTTGGAATTGCCGCCTTTTTGATTGAGTTGTGGAAACTGATGTACACTTTCGAAAACGACAGCAGCACGCGAAGTGAAGATGGCGATAGTAGCCAAACAAACTGTAAACCCCCGTTCGCGGGATTTGTGGACATTGCTTGTGGGAACGGCGTCTTGGTCCATATACTACTCTCTGAGGGGTATGACGGTTGGGGATTTGACGCCCGCCGCAGGAAATCATGGTCTATCTTCCCCCAATCCACGCAGGATCGTCTAAGAGAATTCATCTGCATACCCCATCCTTTTGAGGATGCTCTTTCTCTGCGATCTCCAAATCCTATGCCCTCCTACCTTGAAACACACCCAGGTCTTTTCGAGAAAGATACATTCATAATCTCGAACCACGCAGATGAACTCACAATCTGGACTCCACTACTCGGTGCCCTCTCGAATCCAATCCGTCCATTGCCATTCTTGGCCATCCCTTGCTGCTCTCATGCCCTGTCAGGAGCACGGTACCGCTTTCCACCACCCAAAAAGACATCGAAACAAAGCGATGAGACAAGTAAAGGAGCAAAAGGAGAAGATCATGAATCAGCACCAGAACTCGACTCGCAGCCTGCAACCGGGGACCTTAAAGCTCTCCGTGCCGCTAAACAAGCGGCCCGACAGGATCCGGCCGATGTAGCTTCAGCGTATGGCTGTCTGACTGCGAAAGTTGTCGATCTCGCTGAAGAAATAGGCTATGATGTGGAGAAGACCATGTTGCGCATCCCCAGCACTAGAAACATGGGTGTCATCGGGGGATTGAAGGCTTGGAAGTCAGGTAAAGAGGTCAATTCATTGGTGGACGAAACAGAGCGTCGATTGAATATGGATCAGGAAGATGGAAAGCGGGAACAAACTCTCCGGTGCATCGAGGAAGTTCTGAAACGAGAAACCATGAAGGATGGTGGCGTGGAAGAAGCTGCAAAGCTATGGATTGAAAGGGCTGTAAAGTTGCAAGGAGACCAAAATCGGGGGACATTGAAAGGGGGTGCACAGCATAGCTGAAAGCAAAGCATGGAATGGACTATAGCGAGTACGAATCGCCACTCGTTATGTACTCCACAGTGGATGACACAAGTAAGATATAACAAGGATAAAAAAAAGTCCAAGTCCAATGCCAACTAAAAGGTGTATAAGCAGGTATTAAGACCAAGTATCGTCACAAATGAATAATAGAACCGAAGCATAGTAGTAAGTACCAAAATTGGCATGCATTCAAGCCTCAACGCTGACGTTGTAGCCGCTGCCCACCATCCTCTCCTTTCCCTTCCCCAACCGCCTCTCTCTTTGCTTCAGAATGTCCTTCCTCCGCAAAATGCACCTCCTGAAATCAAGCTTGCTATAATCTTCAGGCATATATTCTCCACTGGCGATACACAGCACCTTCATACCCCTCTTATATACCAGCCCACTCAACAACTTGGGCGTGATCAGGAAGTATTGTCCGCCCGCATCCCCCGAGTCTGCCTGCCCGCACGCAATGTCGACCATGCGCTCGTGCACCATGCGCTCGTTCCGCGGATCCATACCTTGATTGATCTCGTCCACGACGCGGAACGGCGAAGCAGAGAGGGACTGCAGAGCCATGAGATAAAAGATTGTGCTTACGGCTCTCTCACCGCCAGACTGACGGTGCGCATCAAGGACGGAGAGCGACTCGTGTTCGCGGAACTTGACCTCGATTTTGATAGACCACTGGTCAAAATCGCTGTCATTGTTACCGTTATCATTGCCTGAATTGCTGCCTGAACCATTCGTTGTATCAGTTGCTTTATCCACGCTGACCTGTCCAGCGCAGCCAATGCGCGCAAACGAGTCTGAGAATGCATCACTGATTTTTTGAACCAACGCGTCCAGTCTCGGCTCCCACTGCCCTCTGACCTCAGTAATCGCATGATTGAGATCATCCAGCTTCTTCTGCGCTTTAGCAACCTTCTCCCTGAGCTCATCGATCCGGTGTTGACGTTGTTCAAACTCTTGGATGATGGTACTGCTCCCTTCACCAGTTAATTCCAACCTAGCTTTTTCGGAGTCAATATCCGCTTCAAGCTGGGCAACCGTGGTGTAATCCTTTATGGAATTCAAAACGTCGCGCAACTCAGGATCCTGGTTAGCCTGGTTGAACACAGCATCAGCTTCGTCGCGAGCTCTCCGCGACTTCTGATATGCTGGGGTTACGAGTTGAGCGAGTTCTGCGACTTCAGCATTCTTTTCCTCCAATGTCCTGTTCACCTCACTGTTACGTTCCTTGAGGATTTCATAATCTGAACTGGCTTCGATGCATTTGATTTCTGTGCGCACCAGGTCTTCATATAGCCGGCGCAAATCATCGACACTCGCCTAAGTGTCGCGGAGTTAGTTCGCAAAATTGCTTTAACCTACGCCATAAATAAAGCAGTGAGAAAACCTACAGCATACTCGAGAGCAGCAGTGGCTTCTTCCAAGTGAATTTCGTCTTGTTTGTTTCGCAGCGTTTCGATTCTGTTCCTGACTTGCTGTATTCGTCTTTGTGCTGCCTGGAGCTTCTCTTCTTGTTGTGCTGTAGTCGTTGTTAGTGGAACGATTCCCACAAATGCTTTGTTCCCGGGCCTTACCAAGTTTAGTTGGAAGAGCGTTGAAGTTGGTGAGAGCAGTTTGCTTGACTGACTTCTCATGTTCAAGCTTGCGCTAAAAATAGGCAAGTAAGTGAATGAACCACGGTACACTAATGATCGTGAGAAGCGCACCTTCTCCTCCTCCGCGCGATCGCGCTCCTCCTTCAACTGACCAAGGACAACCCTGTCCTCCTCCATCTTGGCCTGGATCGCTTGCATTTCTCGTTTTGCCTGATCAATCTTACCCTCAAGCTCTCTGATTGTCTCAGCGTCGATGGGCTGGTCAGTCCATGCTCGAGCCGGCCGCAAGGGCCTCACCCTTGTAGATATTGCACCTGCCCCGTACTCGCGACGACGAAGGACCTGATAATTTTGTCCGCCAGCAACCCAGGTACTAATGGAACTGTTCTCCAGCGTTTTGTACTCGTCATCCGAAATATCACGGAGAACAAGTGGTGTTTGATGCAACCTATTCTCACTACAGAGCATCGCAAGAACTGGTTCAGGCCCTGTTAAGTAATCGCGAGCCCAACCGTCGAATCCTAATGCACGAAGTTCTTCGTTCGACACAGGTGGATGAAATTGGGATAGAGGACTTGAGCATGTTTTGATCGTCACATCATGCAGCCTCAACTCGTTATATAGTATTCGCTGCAGAGTTCTAAAGTCGCTCCTTGATTGTGTGGTGAAGGCGAGAAAATCGTTCCGCTGCATAAGCGACTCCAAAGCGTCGGCATACTGAGAGTGGGTGACAGAACATTCAACCAAGGGAGGGCCATACACGCGGTTTTCAAAACGATCTTGATGTTCTTTGATCCAATTCCAGGCTTCAAGGGTATCTTGAGACATTCTTTTTAATTTCTCTTCCTGTAAACCAGTTTGTGAGTGAAGACTACGGAGCTGCTCTTGAAACTTGGCAAGAGAGTTATTTTTTTCTTGAAAAACCCGTATGTGATCCCGCTTTCGACTTTGTACTTCTTCCGCTTTAGCTCTCATCTCGCGCATTCTTCGAGTGCAATCACGCTGTTTAATTGTCAGCTCACATATACGTTCGAGGGGCTTCTCCTGGAAGATGAGTGATCAACATACAATCTTTTCCGAATATTCAGTAGGGTCGTAATCAGGGGGTCCTTCTTCTATCTGCCGCTTAAGTTTGTTGATATTCTGCTGGAGCTTTTTGTTTTGTTCGACGTCGGCTGCAACACTCTTCTTTTCTGCTTCAATTTGGTTATCCAAGTCTCTCAACTTGTCTTGAGCAGCACCCATCTTCCTAGAACTTTCTGTCGCAACTTCTTCACCGCGGACAAAAAGACGCTTTTTGTGCTTCACAGCGTTTTCGAGTTTGGAATGGTAGTCCTTTTTATCGTTCACGGCTCTCAAGACAGGATCCAATTGACGTTGGAGCTCATTTCGCTCCTGAACTAGAGCCTTATGTCTCTCTTTTAAAGCCTTATGCTCCGCGTACACTTCTTTGAAATAGGGCAAAGGGCGGGCCATCTGAAGGTATTCGATTCGTTTCTTGATCTGGGCGCGTTGTTTCATGCGCTCTACATCTTCGCGCTGCATTTCTTGTCGATTCTCCAGATTTACCAACTCTTCCTTATCTGCGGCGGTGTTGACTTGCACTCTCTTCTGTTCTGCACGCAAAGCCTTCAGGTTCTCATGCAAGTCGATCATTTCCTGGCCTGCAGCGGCACGCTGTGTGGATTGCAGTAACTGGACAGGAGTCAACGCTGCAAATTCAGCAACCCTGTCCTGAGGCAGGAATTGACAAAGGTTATCCACCTGGATCGAGAAGAACTGAGCGATTTCGCGGACCTGTTTTTGGCTCGAAGGTTCGCCATTGAGGGTATAGGTGCTTTTGTTTCCCTCCCGTTTAATGAATCTGCAAATCACTGGATTGGCTCGAAACCGTCGGCCATCACCTTTCAACTCGATCTCAATGGTGGCTTCCTCGCAACCATGCTTCACAAATTCTCCAGGGTCTTTCGCACGGCCCAAGTACTGCCAAATCAGACTTGTCAGAGAACTTGGAAACGTTGTGGTCCGTAGAGAAAAAAGTAACTTACATGCGGTGGCCATCCCAGTCCCAAGCAAATTGCACAAACAAGCGTACTCTTACCCGTCCCGTTCGGCCCAATGACCATATTCAATCGCGGCCCAGGAAAAAATTCCGCAGAAGTGTACGTAACGAAGTCACTCAACTTGACTCTCACAATCGCGCCCGGTCGATGTTCATCTGTCAGCCGAGTTCCATTCAGTCGGCCAGCAGCATCCTGCCGCCGTCGAGGCGGATCGGTGCCATTCGTTCGAGAGGTAAGCGGGGACCGCAACTGCAGGGATTGCGCCTGCGTAGAACGCGATTTCGAGGTATTCGGAGAAGAGGTGCCTTCGCTGCTCTCATCACTGCCAGCCTCACTGTTAGTATCGCTGCTCAGTTTCACTCTCTTACTACCATCCGGTGTCTGCGAGAATGGAGTTTGTGTTCCACCCCGCGATGAGCGGGACGCGTGTTCTTCATCGTCGGATTCAGACTCTGAAACGCGTTTTCGTCGCCTAAGAGCAAAGCCAGATGTAGTAATAGAAGGCATAATGTCTCACGGGCAACCAGATTGACGGCAGCTGTCTTCGTTGCCAATACAGCCCTTGTTGCAATTTGTTCGCAGCCTAACACGCGCGTCGCGTCGCATGTCTGCGGATGAAATGTGCATTATTAGGTCACCTCATTTGGTTAGTCAGGGCTCAACAGCTCGGCGGTGCCCGGCGCTCGGAGCGGAAAATCCATCGGCGGTGGCAGACCCACCTAGCACCCTTCAAATAAGTCATGAACCGAGTGACGAGTCTAAGCTTGGCGGGGCTTCCAGCTCATATTTTCAACGTCTCCTGGTGGTTTCGAACCCCTCTTTCGACCAGTCACGGGATCATGCGGGCCGATCGGACCCCGAATAGCCTGGCGCGCACACCATTTGTACGTACGGAGTATTATGTATTGTGTACGACCACACTCGCTTAGATGGTTCCTTTTTAAATCGATCAATCAACCTCAGATTCGCACTCAAAACCACATGCTCTTGATGAGCTTCTTAGTAAGAATCTTCTTGGCTTCCACAGTGCCTGCGCTCGGCAATAATTTTTTTTTGTTTGAAGAGACCAGCATTTCAAGATACGTAAGCGCCACTTTGCAGTTTTTCATTTGTATTGCTGAGCTGATACCCCCAGAAGATAATGACACTAATATCGTTCAGCTTTGGCTTTTTCCGAAAAAAAGCAGCAAATGGTTATATGCAGCATTCAAATAGCACTAAACATTCGAAGTGACGTCCATGCGCTAGACATACGAAGAATATACAAGTTTCCGGTGGGCAATTCGCCCTTCTGTACAAGATGATATGTATTGGTCCCAAGAAAACCAGTGTCAAACTGGACGATACAGAGAATCATACCGTAAAACCCGACCCTGAGTACCTCTCATCATCGAAAATAGAACCCGGCTGCCTAGCCACTGGAAATCGTAACCTAATGCATGCGTAATTCAGAAGAAATTGCCGTTCGGAATCGCAACCAAAGCCCCAACAATAGCTGCGGAGATGATTATGGAGAGTCCAATGGAACGAAGGAGTGTTGCTGTTTGGAGGTGTTTGAGCGCAGGATCCTCGATTCTTGTCTCTGGATCAAAAACTCTCTGGAAGAAATGTCGCTCTTTGTACTTGGGTATCCATGGAGCATCTTCGTAAGAGTTAGCTTCGCCAAAGGCGTCAAAGGCGTCGGTGTTTGCGCAGGGTTTTCCCAGCGCGTCGTCTTCGTCAAGTTCTGTGAAGAATTCCCAGGGGTGGAGGTGCCGTCTATGGACGCAGATCATGACCTGATTGGAACCACTGGATGTTAAAAACCGTCGCAAAAGCGGAAAACCAAAGGTTAACGGCAAGGACTTACGAAACAGGAGCCCCCCCAGGCGATAATAGTGCTCGCGATCGATGGCACCAAGACCACAGCAGACATAGCCCTCCAGGCACGGCCTGCACTGGAAAATATCGGTACTATGCCAACTATTAGTCCAGCAATGACGGCAGCTGTGCTTACCACACGGGCCATCGTTTTGCGGGAACCACTGCTGTTCACCATCGCCCATCTAATGAAGTTTGGGTG
Source organism: Malbranchea cinnamomea (assembly GCA_900128795.2). NCBI lineage: Eukaryota > Fungi > Ascomycota > Eurotiomycetes > Onygenales > Malbrancheaceae > Malbranchea > Malbranchea cinnamomea. The sequence goes on from FQSS02000630.1 coordinate 80,128, forward strand.
CGACTGTTGCCGGAGATGCCATTCCACCGTGTCAGCTACCTGCTTAAATGCGGATGGATGTGTCGTTGTTTCCAACGCATGTAAGAGCATTCCCCTTTCTTCTGCAGTTATATTCAGTTGCCTGGGACTCCCGTCCACAATGTATGTGGCTATGATCCGGCTAGTCTCCATTCGAAATGGCTGAGAGGAATCTGGAGAATATGTTTAGTTTGATATGCAACCGCTCAAAGGTCCCAAAAGTAGAGACACTGGTTGGCGAGGATCCTACTTACTGGGATGAAGACCAGACCCATTTTCTGGCTTCGCCTGTTCCCATCTATGTCCTAGTTCTCGAGTTTGCCTTATTGGGCAGGAACTAGACATGCTTCCCCGCGATGATGGCGGGTTATCATCAAACGCTGCACTTATGGACGCATTTGAAGAGGGGCGTTGACGAGGTTCGATGTCTCGTCTCGGTAGGGAAGAACTGGACGCACCAGCTCGGAGTGGATCATCTTGAGGGATCGACTGCAAGGACTGGGCATGTCTCGGTTTCTTAGTCCATTCCGGTGACAGGGAGCGTTGTGACGGCGGAAGGTGTGCAAAACGCCGTTTGTAGTCTCGATACCACAAGAAAAATTGGAGATTCTCGGCCGCGCGCTCGACGTAGAGTAGATAGTCCATAAAATCTCGGACGGTGCATGGCTAGTTGACGAATCTCTGGTCAGTAATGATAGCTTCTTGTACATAACAGTCGTCGGGAGGATGCGGAAGCGACTACCGAGCAGGTGTAGCCGTTAATGATATTGTCAAATGAAAGCGCATCAGGAAGATCTCGGCACTTCCGCGTCCTGCAAGTCAACCTTTTCCGTGTAGCGGATCCATCGTGGGAGTCTCCGCTTCTAAAGCCCAAGAGAACCATATTGCCGCGAAGAGTTGCAAACGTCAATTTCGGATGGCATCTAGAAAGATGAGGCAGGGAGAAGAGTAGGCAAACGACGCCAGGGACTCAGGATGATGAGAAAGAGTCGCCTCCTAGGGCCACACGCCTACACGCGAGAAGAACGACGAAGAAACATACTCATGAGAGGCTGTTCGGATGCTGATGAAGAAGTCTGGAGATGAAGTGAGCATGTTTGAGTGGCTGAGATGAGATGGTCGCGATTTGGATGCGTGGTTCGTCAGGGCTCAGGAGTCTCTGACCACCATGACGAAAACATGGGAGGCCGACAACGGATGGAGGAAAACCCCTGAAGTTTCTCCCTCCATCCATGCTAATGATTCGTGAAAAGTTCATCTAAGAGTTGCTAGCGTGGTGAAGAGAGTAAGATGCAGTGGGGGCCCTGGGCTAATCAATGGTGGAACAAGCCTAGTGCATGTGCGATGTAGAACACAATCGTACCTTGAGGAAAGTGTAGTGTACAGCAGGCATTATGAGAAAGAGTGGTCCGATAAGCATCAGAACAAAACAGGCATGATTAGCCAAGTCTCCCTTCAATTTTTCATGGTGAGTGACCCTTGACGGAGGAGACGTAACTCACCATCAGGCACCATGTCGCCCAAGACCTGGTTAAATTATGGTGATGAAAATCCGCCAGGGATTCCTTGTCCACCAACAACTACTGTGACGTGCTTGCAGCAGCACATTACTGGAAAATAACATCATCAAACAGTGATCAATTCTGGTGCAGTTCTCAAGGATGTGTGGTTTAAGGGTTGATGTGCTTCAAAAACGTGGAAGAGAACCAGGTGTGCCCTGTGTTCTGGAAAACTTCTAGAAATTTGACATGGCGCCTCCGTCCTAGGAGCAAAGGACCACAGTAGGAATACCGAACACTTTACAGGGTCAACTTAAGAGTAATGTCGACAAGAACCTTGTTCTAGTGAGTCTTCTACATCAAACCGGAAGTGAGTTTTTTTGCCTATCCAGGAGTCAGAAAGCCGAGCAGCCTGAGCACCATCGATGGCCCTCCTAGTTGACGCATGAGCACGCTCAATTACACGGCAGCGATGGAAAATTGTGTACTTTCGATCTGACCAGAAAAGTTGATGCTGCAGTCCTGGGAAACGGACCTGCTAAATGACGCGAGAAAGGAAGAAATTAAAACCCAAGGATCAGGATGGTGCTCAGGATAAACCACCTCATACCGTGCTTCTGTTGGGCATCATACTCTGAATTCATGACACGATATAAAACTAGAGGTCGTTGAGTTGGCGTCGCCTGGCAGAAATCAGCAGATCGAGTCTATACAAAGAAGACGGGATGATTTTGCCGAGAGCAGCGAATGCATGAAGCGGCTCCGATCCTTTGGAGAAATTTTTACTTGCACCAAAGGGCTGACTTCAGAAGAGAAGGGAGAGACTCACAGCAACCCCGCCCAATATTCGCGCTACTCAGCCACGTGTCAACTTCGTTCTGTGGTGCTGCGATCGGTGATCGTAGTCGACGAGAAAACCCAGATTCTCTCCGCCCTGGATCCATTATTCTCCATTCACGGGAAATAAGACCGCAGAAAAAACTGGGGAGCCAAAGAAAACCGAGTGGAGGTCACCTGTGATGTCCCACGGGCAGCGTTTTGCAGAGGCAATGCCAAGCCTTGCCTCCCATGCCCCAACAAGTCACCCCTTCACATGCCGTCAGCCCGCGTGCAGGATTTCCACGAGGGAAAAAGACCATGTTGACTGAACAGCTGACCAAACCCCTTGAGACTGTTTTTTTTTCCTGTTCCCCTTCGCTTTAAACATTCAGAATCTCCAATATTGCTCTATGGGGTTTCTGACGGATGTGCGAGAGGAATTGGCTGAAGTCCTGTCTATCTTGAGCGCCAGCCACCACGCCGATCTACCCCAGGATTTGAATTTCCCGCGATGCATGGCAACCTTGTTGATGAAGATGATCGTGCAAAAGGCGCCGTGACAGGGTGCAAGGCCACTAATCTTCCACTGACGAGCAATGCCTCTGCGACTTCTCACACACTTCTTCCAAGGCCAGTAGCTTCTCTGGTGACGCTGTTCACACATTCCACCTCTCTGTCGCTTCGGATCGGCACGTTCCTTGGGGAGTTTGCAATAGACAGCGCGAGAACTACGACTCTGACAGGCCTGGAGCTGAGCAGAGCTGTGGTTGAAGGTATTCTTGTCAGAGCAGGGAGAGATGTCGTGTCCCGAAGCGGGGACGACTATGGGAGGGCAGAAGCAGAGTCCCTCCTCGAACGCAGCGTGTGTGCTCCTTTGCGTGTGAGTTCCGTGGATGACAGTCGATGCTAACCGTTGTTCCGCCCTGAACAGCTAGCAGCACTACATTCTACCATCACCTCCGCTTCCTTCTTCGCATCCGCAGGTTTTCATCTTTCTTCGGCGACTCTCTCATCGTTCTCCACCTTCTCCCAGAACCTCCTCGCCACGCTTGATGCGACCCTGGGCTCTTCCGAGTCCTCTCGCGCAATTGCCGCTTTTGTCACATTGATTAGACGGGAGTTCCACAAATCAGGTGCCGCAGATCTTGGGGTGGGTGACCTATTAGTAGGGATCGTCGGATTCGCTCTGCTTCAGCGCTGGGGAAGAAGAAAGACAGAGAGAGAGATACGCCAAAGAGGAGACGAGGAAACAATATGGGATGTAGTTATCCTTGACAATGGGTTAAGAGCCGATGTTGTGGGCACGCAGCGCTCTGAATATGGGAGGGAGTCGGCAGGAGGCGACCACCCCACCACACGTCGGCCTGCTGCCTTTTTTGCCCCGGAAAATACCGAAGATGATGGGAACTTTGAAGCGATTGAACGGGATGGCAAACGGAATGCTGGCGTAGTTGATGTGGGAGTCTCACTCGGGCGTCTCGTTCCACACGTATCTCTTCCTGCTGACCAGCAGTACCAACTCTCAGATGAAGAAATTCGACGTTACATCATGAATCAACTGCCTCAGGGATCTCGTGCTACAATCAGGACCGATACTGCTACGTCGAGGACGATTACTGTCGACCTCTGGGACGACGACGATTTGGATATTGCTGCCCCTCCTGGGACGGCAGTGGTTGAAGAACGGTTCAACCACATTCCTGACTCCGGTACGGCCGTGTCCGGACATCACCTACCCAAGCACTCTGTAGTTTTCCGGACGGTACTGAATCAGTCACAGACTGCTGATTTGCGGCACGAACCGCATTTAAGCCTCGAAGCCCCCCAGACTGTCATGGAAAAAGACAGACACTCATCAAAACAGTCAAGGCCGTCCACAGGATGCAATTCAACTGAAGAACATCCACCGATTATTCGAGCACCAGGGGGTGGGTCACTCAGGAGATCTTCGGTTCACAGTCTTAGTTCCTCTTCTTCCTTAAGCGGATCGGAAACACCAAGGGGCGAGTCGTCATCTTCAAAGAATTTAAAGAGGATCAAGGGCAACACGAAGAAGTCTGGGAATAAACAACCGAAAATCACACGTGGACTGAGTCTCCCAGCTATATCCGCCAGCCCTACTCGAGATCCTCTGAAATCGGGCAAGGAGAATCGTACCGCTGGCAGCGGTCCCAAAGCGATAGCCGTTAAGGGCCCGAATTCTAGAACGCGGGCGAAGACGCCGGTGAGGGCTCGTGAGACGCGATCCACACTTTGTGATACCACCAGCAAGCCCTTGCCGTGTGTACCCGTCACTTCGCCGAATCAGACAAATCACCCAACATCAAGCGCGCGTTCGAGTTGCGAGACGAAAACTCCATCCGGTACTGGCTATTTTTCGCTCCAGGAGGAAATCAGAGAGTCATACCACGCACAAACTGATGCATACAGCCACCCATCAGATAGACGTTCTCGGTCACCCACCCTGACGCGCAGTCATATTCGGAGCAGCAGCTCAGTGACTAAAACGAAACGGGATGGGGAGTCGTCTCTTCTATACAGTGACTGTAGCCGTCCAACTTCGCCAACCGCCTATCGGAGGGATTCGTCCAAGTCGCTGGTACCAAGCATATACTCTCTTGCTGATACGGACTCAAAAACATCACTTGTACTCGCCCCACGCCCTCAGAGAAGTGTTTTCGACAACCAAGCAACAATTTCCATACTCTCAAGAGACGGCCGGGTCCCAGGGCTTTTCCCATCTAGCCACTTGGCAGAAAATATTCAGCGGTTCTGTCGATTTTCTTCTGCTTCCTACGGGTCTTATTTTTTGCGCATCATGGGGATTTCTAGTGGCAGTGCCCAGAACTGGCGGAAGGAACAAGTCGATCATCATGAACACAGTTCATTTTCAGATCACACTGGATTGCCTGCATCGACCATCCTACTTTCTTCCCACGTTGATCCAGCCGGCGGCTCAAATTCTGCTGGTGAAAATGCGGAGGGATTCCCGTTGGTGCACTTTCTGACACTGGATCACGACTCGAAAGCTGTGGTCCTGACATTGAGAGGTACCTGGGGGTTCGAGGATATCCTTACAGATATGACATGCGACTATGATGACCTCTACTGGATGGGACGGCCATTCCAAGTTCACAAAGGTATGCATGCGTCTGCCAAACGCCTTCTGATGGGTGGAGGAGGAAGGGTTATGGCAACTATCCGGGCCGCTCTGGAAAAATTTCCAGATTATGGCGTCATATTTTGTGGTCATTCCCTGGGAGGTGGTGTTGCTGCTCTGCTTGCAACGTTGATATCACGACCCAATGATCCAGATAAACCAGGTCCGATGTTCGTTACCGCATCGGAACATCCGGTCGCAAATCCTCTCCTCCTTGCGCCTAACGAAGGCCACGGTCCTCAGCATCAGCACCAACCCAGTCCATATTGCCTCCCAGCTGGTCGCCCGATCCACGTATATGCGTACGGTCCGCCAGGTTCAATGTCGCCAGCCCTGCAGCGTGCAACGCGAGGATTGATCACGACGATTGTCAACGGGCAAGATGTGGTCCCATCGCTCTCTTTGGGTAACCTCCACGACCTGCAAGCCGTATCCCTCGCCTTCAAACACGACATGTCAGAAGCCAAATCCTACGTCAAGTCGCGCGTATGGGACCGCATCACTCGCACCATCGCCAACAAATTCTACATCCACCAGCCGCCTTTACTCGTCAGTGCTGGCGACGGGGTCGGTGAGGACTCGTGGGCCTGGACCACTCTGAAATCTCTCCGTAAGAGCATGAACGCCAATAAACTGCTTCCGCCAGGTGAAGTATTCGTCGTGGAAACTATGCGCGTACTTCAACGGGATGCCTTTACGACCGATTCCCAGAACCCCGATGGGTCTCCACGTCTTGGTCGACCCGCAACACGAGTGCAGCTCAAGTACATTCGTGATGTGGAGGCACGGTTCCGGGAGATTAGATTTGGATCTGGGATGTTCGGCGATCACAGCCCGGCCCGGTATGAAGCTAGTCTCACCGTCCTCGCAAGAGGCGTGTTGGAGGATTGAGGAGAGTTATCATAACTTTCATATATATTCTGGTAGTCAGATTATCTATCCCTGAGTTCTTGTCTTCTCTTCTGATACAACTCAGTCTTCGGCTCTGTTTCCCCCTCGACTCAAGTTTTTCTTTCTGTGAATCATCCATACCCCACCCATTCTTGTGTACGCACATCTCGGCATCAGGTTCCTTTGTTCCCCTTAATGTTCTTCATTTTCGGCGTCATTCCATGTTTTGTATGGGCGGAAGCAGGATCAGGTTTGATACCCCTTTACGATAGAGGTTGCCAGAGCCAGTACACTAGTGTTGCACAAATTGCATAAAATACGAATGCGGTTTAGAGTGATGCACCAGTAGCCATGAATGTTTCACGACAGCACGGTCTGGTTCCGTGATTAGCATCGTCCTGAAGAATGTTTATCATTGAAGTCGGTTGAGCGAAAAGAGCGGTTCAACGTCTGATCAGCTTTCGCTAACGGATCATTTTTTCCCAAACACCTTTGAGAACCCACCTTGTCTTTGCGAGTCTATGGCTCAAGACGAAGCCTGGCCCTGTCTCGATCGTCGTGCGGGAGGACCTGGGACCTGAAAATCCCCAGTCCTCAAACCCAATCCCAGGTTCAGGCGATGACCGAGCCATGAAAGAATGAGAACTTTATTTCCTCGTTTCCTCGTACACTTCATTTGTTCAACGACTGTGTGAGCCGTCAAAAAAGGAGCCGATCTGCGAGCCCGGAGCTGCAAATGGTGGGCCGCGATGCTCCGTGCACTCAATAGTACCGTCGATTTGTGCCGCGGCTGTTGACAGTTAAAACTCCACGTGGATTGGGCTGGGGAAGGTCGGCCTAACCCAAAACGGCCTGGCCTGCTCGCCTTCCCCGCGACTTTTCACCGACGCAACGATCTTATCCCGAGGCCGAGAAGTGCCTCCATCCACTAGAGACAGCGAATCCCTCGCCATCCCTTGAGAAAATACGGGACGGTGGATCCTTCTCATAATCAGTGCTCCTGATTTCCGCCCATGCTCTCTCCTCGCCACCCACCCGTTTGGCTTCGCTAGTCCGGGCTTGTCCACCTCTCTCGCTAAGAATCTCTCCCCCCAAGTTCTCGCTGGTTTTTCATGGTCTCCACGCGCGATCCCCTGCGGTGTGGAGGTTTAATGGCCCCCTGTCTCCCCGGCTTCTTGCCATATCGTCTGGCTCCGTCCTTCAGCAAAGTCTTGGAAGATGACATGATGGCATTGTTCGAGCAATAAACGTCTTCAGCCTGTTCGCAATTGCTGCCCTCCTCTATATCCATCTTCCTTTTCCTCTAGAACCCTGGCGGCATGAGAGACCCTCCTCCCGACGTAGTCGCGTCGTGGCCCGAGCCCAATTATGTCAATCCTGAATACCAGGGGCCGCAGTTGACCGTTGTAGGCATTAATCTGCTGGTCATCAGTCATATCACCGTAGCGTTGCGCCTATGGGTCAGAGTACATATGAAGAAGAAGGCAGGGTGGGATGACTGGTTGATGGTGACAGTGATGGTATGAGTCTCGAACTTCAGCAATTTGGTCGATACCCAAATGTGTCGAAGCTTGGGGCTCCTTACTGACGATATCTCTCTCTTGGTTAGCCGATTGTGATCGCAAGCACCGTATGCTCGATCATCGGGACCCATAATGGATGGGGTACAGGCGGCTCTTCTCTCCACATTCTTTTTTTGTCTCTTTCATCGATCGTGTTTCTGACCTTAGAAACGTGCAGGATGCCATATCTGGGACAACAAGCCAGAATGGGAAAGGAAATCAAGGCTGGTATATCTTGCCCATCACCACGCAAGCACATTCAGCTGTTACGAGAAGAGAATTGAAGGGAAATGAAGACTGACGATTGACCTCGATAAAAATAGTTGAGCTGGATTAACCAATTCCTCTACCTCCTTATTATGACCTTCGTGCGAGTTTCGATTCTCTCATCATTTCTCCGCTTCTCCACAACTGTCTGGCTTCCGCGGCTCTCATATACCCTAATTGTCATAAATATCGCTTGGGGAATTGGTGCGTTCGATCCAGACTTGCAACCGAAAAGATAACCATTCTAACAGAGTCTGTCTAGCATACATTATCACGCTATGCCTTGCTTGCAGGTATGCTCTCTATTTTCACCCTATTCTTGGACCTTGTTTTTCTAATATGTTTTTACTGTAGACCTCTACACAACTACTGGAGCTCATCAAACTTCGCGGATAAATGTGCATCGGAGGATGCGCGAATTTTATCAGCATCGATCATCTCCATCGTCAACGATATTCTTGTGTTTCTCCTCCCGCTCCGGACGTTCTGGAAACTGTGGCTCCCGCCACGCGAGAAAGCGGTGCTCATTGCCCTGATGAGCGTGGGGCTCATGTATGAATTTTGATGGCCTTAATTCTACTTACAAATTCCTTTGCTGACGAGGTGACGTTCGACTCCAGCGCATGCGCCGCATCCATCATCCGGACATACTTTATATGGAGGACCCTTCTCCTGACATATGATGTAACATGTACGTGGGGAGCTTTCCTGACCTTTACATTCGTTCCTTGTTGTCGCCCACTAGCCGCAGCAACAGCAGCTAATGATTTTTATTCCTTTTTCCCTTCTCATACACAGGGGATGGCTACAACACTTGGCTTTGGACAGTAGTCGAAGTGAATCTCGCCGTGATTTGCGCCTCGATCCCTACTCTACGTCCCTTCGCTCGACGATACTTGCCCTACCTTGGCTTCAAAAACTCCAGCACTCGATCCCGGTACGAGGGTGGGGTCAGCGAGAATCGCAACTCTGCCATCACCGGCATGCGGATGGGCCAGATCAGTCGCCACAAGAGCGGTATCAACCACCACCAGCGTCCTCACCACCTAGTCGCGCAGCAGGAGACTGCGTTAAGTTCGACCGACGCTCTACGGGCGGGGGATTCGAGGTCGATAATATCGAATGGCGGGAGTGCGAATACGTGGAGCGGTAACACGGAAAGCGCGAAGACATACAGTGGGAATACGTTCAAAGGGGTTGTAGCATAGGGTTTGTGATCGGTTCATTTTTTTTTTCTTATGACGGAGTTCAATAGCATGGATATTTATGTACGAAATATTGTAATTTTATTGAATGCTGTCACGACCACAAGCACGTTCTTGGAGCCTTGAGGCGCCTATACTGGACTCACACGTTTGTCAAAGATGAGGAAATCGTTCGACAGCTGTATCGATCGAACAGGCCACTCCATCACGAAGATCAGGAAGGAACAAAGCATATCACTCTGGCCTTTTGAGTCCGGAGCTTCTTCCGCATGCTCTTTGAAAACAGGACTCTCATACCTCCATGTATCATGATTCCCCAGTTCAGCCTCACGGAGCCGCGAATGACGTGTCGGGTTATCTTCTCCTTCCATTGGGCCAGATTTGGGCCCGACAGTGGTGTTTCAGAAGCGAGCACAAAATGTATTCCTTCCATACAGAGAGAACTCGATCCAATATTGCACGATCAGCCTACTATAGTATAGGCAGCGTATGCTTGGGTATCGGCCATGACCGAAGCGTGTCGTCAAAGGCGGGCTTGAACAGACGACTAGGAGCGAGATTGGAATTCACATTCAGTCTCTCAGCGTCTGTCAAGGTCGACTTCGAAACATTCTTAGCTCGACTGTCGTCAGGCAATGACGTCTTGTCGACAATTTGGATATAAAGCCGTGGCAATCGGTAAATTTGTCTGTCGACGAACGGCCCGATGTTGATAATCTTCAACCCCCGTTACCATGTCAAGAAGAGCTCCATCCATGCAGACGCCCGCTCGATTCTCGACGTTCATCAAGTAGATAAACCGTTCCTTGCTCTCGATCCAAAGTCACCCCTCCTTGGTTCCCCCTCCGCCTCCACTCACCCTCATCCTCGCAGCTTTCTCTTCCTGCCTCCTCTCCAAATCCTGAATCTGTTTCTCAATTGTCATCTTTTTTGTGACAAGCTCTTCCCTGACAGCCAGCAATGCATTGATTTTCTCCTGAGTCGTGGCGGTTTGGCGCTTTTTAGCCTCCTGCAGACAGGAAATCAACATTCGTTAGCAGAATTATCACATATTGGCAAATTTTACTCAATGTAAGACAGAGAAAAAAGTGACCAAATGAGGGAAAGTGAGTAGTGTTGATATCTGCGCACCTCTTTGGCTTCCTGCCCCATTTTCAGAGACGCGCCGTATAGAGAGCCCGAGACCGTGGCTGCCGCGACGGCTCCGGTGAGTATGATGCGGCGAGTTCGTGCAGTGGACATTATTTGCGCGCAATGAAAACTATATCCAGCCTGTATTTGAAGAGAATTGACTAAACACTATGTAATACGTAAGGATATGTATCAACTGACACTCGTACTCAAGAAGCTTCTTTTTTTGTTGGTGATGTTTTGACCTGAGGTTGCTCGGGTGAGATGTTTGTGCTGTTTGCAATTAAACTTCATCTCAAAGGTCGAAACAACACCCAACAGAAAGGGAAGATGCCTTCGGACACTACATACTATTCAAGCCTAAATAGATAGTTGACGTCAAGTGTCTCGCCTGGTCGACTTTTAGAGGGCCACGGAGCGTGTATGAGCAAAAACCACTGCATCTAGGGGCTTAGGTCGGCAACTAGGAAGTAGGATCCTGTGAACCGATCTGAATGCCCGATCTGCCCCGCTTGACGACGATAAAATCGCATTTTATCATGGAAAGTAACGAGGCCATTTACACTGCTCCACATGCTGCTTGGACGCGACGATGGAATTTACTTGTTCTACCGACGGAGAACTCCGCTGACAAACTGGGCCCCTTTTCCGTGATGGTGGCAGCCAGAGTTAGCCTTGCCTTTTGTGTGCCGACGATGGATCTGGGAGCTCCACCGGCAAAGATTTGGAGCAAGAGTTGCCATCGCTCGCGAAATATCTATCCTGCTCTGTCACCAGTTACCAAACTGAGAGTTGACGCTGACCTTCTCAGTGCTATACGTTCTTATTGCCTTTCTTTTTACCTCTTCTTTTCTTCATACCCACAAGTTTTGATAATACTATTCTTTATACCTAGTAATGGCGGCGGACCAAGACCTGAACACTTCCCAATGCATTGCCGGTAATAGGCCTGATAATGATGACCATGAATCTCAGAAAACTGGCAGTAAGCCAAATGCTCTGACAAGTCTACAGAGACAGCCCACTTCTCCTGCGAGCCCAACGGAGGTTGGAGACCCAGATGAGAATGATTCTCTCAGCGATGAAGGAATATACCCCGAGGGTGGCCATCGAGCATGGCTGGTGGTTTTAGGGGCATGGTGTGCCATGCTTCCCGCAATGGGCCTCTTGAATACCATTGGTATCCTGCACGCCTGGACGGCAGAACACCAGCTCGCGAACTACTCCAGTTCCAGTATTGGTTGGATATATGGCGCTTTTGCCTTTTTTCTCTATTTCGGCAGCGCCCAGGTGGGTATGTGTCGTCTGCTTGGGTGTTCTCTGTGAGTTGGTTTCGAACTAAGTCCAAGTGTGAGGTAGGGCCGATTTTCGACAGCAAGGGGGTATTGCCGGTTGTGGTTCCAGGCTCAATCGGTTTGGTGCTTTCTGTGTTCTTCCTCGGCGAAAGCAAGGGTAGGTTATTCCATGTTGTCACATAGCGGTATGAATAGATCCTCACTGTGTGCCAAAATCAGAATACTACCAAATAATGCTTTCCTTCAGCGTTCTTGGCGGCATCTCATCCTGCTGTCTCTTCACACCTGCCGTGTCCGCTGTTGGCCACTGGTTCAATGTCCGTCGCGGCCTCGCAACCGGCATTGCCTGTACGGCAGGTGGGCTTGGTGGCGTTTTCTTTCCCCTGGTAATCCTGTACGTTGCTCCCAACCTTGGTTTCGCCTGGGCCATGCGCATCATCGGGATTCTCTGTTTTGCTCTATGCGGGATGGCCTGCCTGCTTCTCAAGACCCGTCTCCCCCCTAATGTCAAGGGAGGTGCAGCAGTCGACTTCAAAGCTCTTCGAGAACGCAACTTTGCCCTCACTGTACTGGCCGTGTGGCTCGTAGAGTTTGCCGTCTTTGTCCCCTACACGTATATCGGATCGTACGGATTACACGCGGGATTGGGACAGTCTATGTCATATAAGCTGTGCATATTTTTGAACGTCGGGGCCATACCAGGGCGGGCTTTCCCGGGGATACTCGCGGACAGACTGGGGCGATTCAACGTCATGGCAATGACGGCGGTCATTTGTGCCATTTGCACTCTAGCACTCTGGTACAAAGCGGGAAGCAACCAGGACGCAGTCATCGCATACTCGTTTTTGTTCGGGTTCTGGAGCGGTGCTGCAATCAGCCTGACGCCCGTGTGTATCTCCCAAGTGTGTCGAACGGAGGACTATGGAAAGCGGAACGGAACAACATTCACCCTGGTCAGCATCGGCACCCTAACTGCGCTCCCGATTGCTGGAGCTATCCAAGAAAGCAATGGTGGTGACTACTGGGGATTAATCATATTTGGAGGCGTCATGTACCTGGTTTCCTCCGTAGCATTCATGGTTGCCAGGGGATTTGCTGGTGGGTGGCGGTGGAACGTCAAGTTTTGACGTTTGGTTTTCATCTTGCATACCACGCGACATACTTGAATTTCCAGCGAGTGCTTTTAGAGACTGGGAGGATCTTGGGGCATACTGTGTAGATTTATGGGAACGGAAGCGGTGCATGGTACAGAAAGAGATACGCATGTGTCGGGGGCGCATGGCCATTTCCATGTTTTAAACACAATTTCCGCAGCATTTTTATGGGAAAAAAAAAAGTCAAAGATTGGGATGGTTCAATGAATAGAAGATAGAAATGAAAAAAAAAAATAATAAAATAAATGATAGAAACAATAATAATAATGAACAATAAAAAAATATAAAATAACAACAGATTATTTGTTTCAATTACCCATCTCAACGTCTGCGTGAATCATCAACATGCTTCAGAGCTTAAAATCATACCTTGCATATTCCATTGTTGTATGGGGTATCCGTGTAGACCACCCAATCCTTTCGTGTCCAACATCTCATCAACGTTCTCAACATAGCAAGTTCCCTCGGCTCGACAACTAACAACATGAGCTCACTCGCAGTATACTGTCAACCTCGACGCAAGACGCACAATTTCACACCAGTAAGCTACCCCCAGTATCAATGCAACGACAGCTCATCACCCAGATGGGTTGACTGTAAAAGTCTCAGTCGATTTTCCGAGGTCTGACAGTTTCACAGAGCAGATCACGACGGAGAGTAAGTATCCTCCCATGAAAAAAAAGGGAGACATTTTGTTTGGCGACGTGCGTGACAAAGAAACCGTGACTAGGCGTCGACTGGGACGAGTACCGCACGCCTAGACGTCCCCAGAACCCTACCCATGTGCATAGGTAGGTTGTGTAGGGCATCGTTGATACCGTGTACCCGGCGAGACACGCACCAGCAGCTGCCAGATAAAAATCGAGTCATGGCCTTGATGAAAAGAAAACGAAGACAAAGCCGCTCATCGACCCGCAGACAGCGCGCGAGAAGTCCCCGCGTACTTCCCCTGCACATTCATCCCGATGGATAGGTCGATTGGTCGACCTATCCAGTGGCACCCCGCTCAGCAATAATAATCCTGCACCGCGACTGCGTATTCCAAGTTTCTCACGTCCTGGGCGGCCCTTCTCCTTCCTCCCTCTTAATGCCCTCCCCACCTTTACCATTTCCACGATCATGATCATCGTTATCCGCCCTAACTCCTTCCTCCCCCAGAACTTTTGCGGCGCCCATGAACAGCGCGCCCACATAACCGCCCAGGAACCTCATGTCCCCCGCCTGCGCGGCCGTCATGCGCATCAGGTTCTCGGTATCGGCGAGGCGCGCGTGGAGCTGCGCGAGCTGGGAGTTGAGATGAGCATATTGCCGGGCCTTGGAAGAGGCCATAGACGCCGCCACCGTCGTCGTCGTCGTCGCCGCTGAACCTGGTCCTAACTCTGCGGTTGTAGATGCAAAGCCAGTGTCGAGGTTCGTTGTCGTTGCGTAGGATGTTGTGCGGCGGTGAGACGCGAATGCTGCGGAGGAGGGGCGCGGACGGCCGTACGCTGACATGATAAGTAATTGACTGACGTAGTAATTTTGTTCTCTCTTTATCTCGGCTCTGAGTTGGTGATTGAAAAGGAGATTGTCGAGAGTTGATACGTACATAATGTAAATTAGATCATTCATTCCGGAGGACTTCAATCGAGTTCACGTGATTCTTGTCCCCTTTTGTTGCTGGGATCGTTCTCCTCATCCATGACCAACCTGTGATTTCGCTCTCCAGAGACAAATTGTCTTTTTTTTTTCTGAAGTGCTGTCGGCTAATGGCATCATTTTACATGTAAGAGGAGCGGTTGTTGGTATATGCATGCAAGAATCCCTTCAACCAGCTGTTCCATGGTCGGGCAGCACCCTAGTAGTATCTACCATAATGGACTCCTTTTCGGAAGGGAACTCATCGAGGTATCATCCTTGCATGAATACGAATAAAATTGGGGTCAATTTCTCGCATACATATACGAGTGACAGGATTAGTATTATTACTCGCACCGGATCGTTGCTCCATATTTTCGGGCAAAACGTGTTGTGTGTCACTGTTTCGCGCGTCAGGCACGAAGTTCTTTGTGTACGCTTTCTGGAAAACGCGATGGAGTCCCCTTTTACACCGCCAAGACAACCAGAGTGCTGAACTAACTTGACATACCAGTAACTAACTAATGTTGATCTCGTTACTCTTCAGGGCCTGTCCACATCGTCTCTCGATGGACTCACATTCACATCCAGGCCGCTAGATTACGTGCTAGGATTGTCCTGGAGGACTCTCAGTGCCCGCTGTAAAAAAAAAAAATAAAATAAATAAAAAAAGTAAAACACTCATGAACTTTTAGATTCTCGGTTTCCGAAAACCATATTTTCAGGAGTGAACTATTTGCCAGCAGCACTGGTGGTAAAGAGTATGATGCCTATTGTAAAAAGGGGAACACAGGCTTTGCGGTAAAGATGCCAGAAGTGCATGAGCAAACAAATGCCACATCACAGGCGCTCTTGTCAAGCGAGTCAGTCGCAGAGATAAGATGCGAAAAGAGAGAGGTGTGGGTATAAAGTACGGATGGGAGGGATGTAAAACTGTTCGAATGCGATCTGTCGCGGGGAGACAAAACAAAAGATGTTAACCATGTGATGGCAAGGAGAGAGAAATGCAGAGATAGATAGAATCCTCCATAAGAGTAGCCCAGGCAATCCGCCTCTCCGTTTTCGCCAACACCGAAGTGCACCATGCACTAATTTTCAACCACCTTGCTAAACCTTTCAAAAAACAGGTCCCAGATAACACGCCCACACATGGCATGCGATCGAGAATTCAAGAATGCAGCGGAACGATACCGAAATAAAAGACTGAAGGTAAACATAGGCAGAGGGGCAGTACACATTGTGGTCCCTCTGCAGATTAGAAAAAGGGGAATATGACGCAAGCCATCAATGGGAAGCAGAATGTCTATAAACCGTGGAGAAATATAGCACAGAGAATAGGCGTTGCATAAGACAAAACTGGTCAAGAAAGGAACGCTGTCGCATTGATGATTGAACTTGGCTGAGGCATTAACCCAATTGACAGACGACCCGCCAAATGGAAGGGGACGATTGCGACAAGTTTGTGGGAGCTTGGTCAAATAACTGGTGGATGTGGAGCAGGATATGGACCATTCATTCCGGATTCGCTGAGCTTAGCACGTTGCTCGACTTGCTGTGGCGCTACCGCATTACCTTGGCCGGGAGGATATCTTGGAACAGGTGCTCTTACAGCCCCGGGAGGTGATGGCCTCCCTCCGCCATGGGCCATTCCATTCGGTGGGCCCATATGCTGCTGATCGTGAGAGGTGGACGGGCGACCTCGCCCACCGGGAGGAAATGATTGCCCGGGAGACTGGCTCGTTCGACGACTTGGTGGGTAGAGGAAGCCTGGACCGTATTCCTGAGCTCGACTGGCCGTCATCGAGTTGGCCCTCGACTCGGATTGCATCTCCTTTCTGTCCACTTCGCCGTATCTATTCGATGAATATGCCACCATGGGATTGTCAAGCAGCGACTCACCCACAAAGGGAATCTCGTCCATCATGCGGGTGCTGACCCGATTTCTACCACCTCCAAAGTGTCGACTGAAAGACGATGGAGGCCGTGAACCCATTTCAGGATTCTTCCGAAACTGTCCTGGGCTGGGGCCGGGTTTCTTCCGGTTCCGGCGCGACGTAACGCTCATCATGTCGAAATTATCCGGATCAATCATGGGCATGGGAGGCCCACGACCAGGCGGCATCGGGTCAAAGTAGTCGTCCTCTTCAGCATCATAGACACCACCACGACTCGACGACATGCGCCTATTCGGTGGTCGTCTCATATTCAGTTCCTGCTCTCTGAGTCGCAACTCCCGCTGCCGGAGTTCAAGCTCACGCTCCTTTAACGCAAGGTCGGCTGCTGAGGGCCCACCACCATTTTGAGTTGGTGGGCAGTTTCCGCTCTGTGACGAACGATCGTCTTCTAGGACATCGTCATATATTACTAGATGGCTGAACTCCTCTAAGCCGTGCTCCTCACTGCTTGTCTCCCTAGGTGGTGGGCGGTGTGACGCCGGCGGCTGGTGGCCATTAGGGGCTCGGGGATGGCTATTCATAGATGGAGGGCCGCGCCTGGGAGGGGGAGGCATACTAGGCCCTAGATATCCCCGACCACGCGTCCCATTCACAGACGTACGGGGTGGTGCAGACGACAATCGTGGAGGAGGATGCACCGCGATTGGAGACGAAGGCTCACGTGGAGGACGGTCCTGATTGGTGGCGTTGACATGATGAAGCAAGGCATAAAGTGTCTCTATTCGAGGAAGTTTAATCCCGCACTCTGTTGCGAGTCTGATCGGTGAACCAAGATACGTTTCGACTTCCATTGGGCGTCTGGCTAGGAAGTCCTGGTACATAGTGCTCGATATGTCGGTCGGTGTGGTCATCCTGTCCATAATCGACTGCTTAAACCCATCAGAGAAACTGCAGCCTTGTGCAGTGGCCAACATGATTAGTTCATCGATCACGTCCGATATTAACTGACGGACCCCCACTTTTTCTAATAGCTGCGAGGGTTTCGAAGTTTCGAACAAGACGCTTGCGGGGTGAAAGGCGATGGGCCTGATATCCGGTGAGTTAGTGTTCTCCAGTCTAAGGAAAGACGTCCTTTCTTTTTTTTTTTGGCATAGATTTGCCTCTTTAACATACCCAATCATGCGCTCATACTGTTCCTGTCGTATGTTCTCCGACACCTTGCAGTCGATCTGCGCGGAGTTGAGCGTAATGGCCAGAGCAGTAGCCATGTCTTTCTGTATCGAGAGCGGAATGGCGGCATTTTTTGTGGCGGGGCCCACCCAAATCTCCGTGGACTCAACATGATCAAAGTCGCTCACACCAGTTTGGATAATGTTAACGCCGGAGACGAGGGAGAGGATGACATTGGTTGGAAATCGCTGTTCCAGATGGGACTCTATGCCCAATGAATTTGTGGTATTGATCAAGATGCATGTATGCTGTGGTGTGACGACAGATTCGATCACGGCGGCCAGGTCGTAGACATCGGGTAGAGCCTTGACACAAAGAATCACATAATCGTAGGACTGTTGTTTTGACGCAGCTTCTTCTGGCGTACGCACGACTGGAAGGTGGAGAAATCAACAAGTTAGCGTCTGCCTCTGCCAGCTGAGCTGGGTGGTGGCATGGGACGGGCGGTTATTTGATTAATGTACCATAACGAGGTTTAAATCGTTCATTCCCAAAATGCTTCGATCTTGTCGAGGTAAAGAGAGAGTCAGCGCCGCCATCTCGGATCGAGACCGCCATAACGGTGCAGTTCGTACATACTTGAAAGAGACACCATATTGAGAAACCGACTCGAAACCCGACTTCCATACCAGTGTCACATCGCATGAGTTTGTGGCCTGAAGCCTCCAGGACAGAAAAGCGGATATTGCATTGCCGCCAACTATGAGAATGCGGGTCAGTTCACGAGTCATGGGGAGGCCCGACAAAGCCAGAAATCCACGCCAAGCCCAGGAACGCAGCAAATGAAGCAGCACAGGAATCATCGTGCAGTGTAAAAAAGATTGAGAGGGACTGCAAATACAAGTCCGACGGACCACTCCAGAGGCCGACAGGGCGGTTTGATGGCGGCTGCAGGGAACGAACAATAATAACGAGGAAATTATTAAAAAGGGGGGGGAGAAGAGCTGCTGTACGCACCTGACAGGACCCTCAGCCTGGGCGGCGAAGGAGCCATTGGACAAGTACTCTACGGGCAGAAGGGGTGATGGACGTAATTTCTCAATCAGCGGGGAGCAAGGGTGCCCAAAGTAGCAGGAGCAAAGAACTGCTCGTTTTTTTTCCCAAGAAACACCAGAAGTGGCAGTATAAAAGTCCAAGTATCTCGCCTACATCCAGCAGACACAGAAATAGAGGACGGAAGGGTTCAAAACGAGCGAACGGAGGTGGATTGTGTGGATATCGAAGTTGGAGGAACAGGGCAGAACTGCGTGTGAAGGTAGTCGAAGTGGACTGTAGTAGACCCTATCGCGATCCAGATCGATAACGGCCGGGCCGGGGGACACACTACGGAGCGGTCGATCCTTTCGCGGGCAACAGCTGACGCAGCAAAGCGATAATCCGTGACGACCCCGACCACGCGGGAGTGCGGCAGATGCACAGGAGGAGAAGGACGACGAGGGGGATGAGGAGGAAGTTGAGAAAAGCGATCCTGGAGAACAAGAAGGGGGTTAGCCAAACAAAAAAAAAAGCTGGAGGAGCGATCTTGACGTGGTTCTGGGTGAGGGTCTCAGATGGGATTCAAGGCAGCGTCAGCGGTTTTGCTTGAAAATAAATTACCCAATTGCGAAACGCCAGAGACAGGGAAACGCGCCAAGAATGGAGCCAGCATTAGCCACAGGCACTGAACTGAGAGTGAGAACCGCGTGCGGCGACAACGACAATGATCTGACGACGATGACAACGACCAGTGGGGGTGGGCGAGGCAGTCTGGGAGAGGGACCAAAGTCGTCCGCCGGGGGGAGGGAGAACAGAGGGAAGGATAGGCGGAAGGCACAGCACAACAGCCCTCTCTCGCCTTGGGTGTGCAGGTGGTAAGTGCTTGGAGGTACCTGAGCCGGATGCTGGCTGCCCAGGGGTAAAAACCCAGCGTCACACAAACTTGGCAGAGACCTTGTTCAGCGTCTCCAGCCAGTGTGGATCGAACCTACGGATGGACGCAGAAGTAGGTTTGCAGTGGTAGCAGCAGTTCTTCGCTCGTAACCCTTGCTTTTAGTAGTAGTAGTAGTAGTAGTAGTAGTAGTAGTAGTAGTAGTAGTAGTAGTAGTCGTCCACTACCACCTCATACGAGTCACAGGGGGCATCCCACTACGGTTGTTAGTTAAACTAAGCAATGTGATGAGCAGAAGAGATCGATGAAACCGATGCGGGAGACATTCGATCGATGGAGAAGTCTGACATGGTACACTACGCAGCCATCGCTTAATCGTAGACTCCATTGAACTATTTTTCTTCTCCTCATGCCATTGGACTGTTTTATCGCCGCTTTTTGGCGGCGGGAAGGGGGAAAGCTGCAGCTGCTCTCCACGTATTGCAATTTATCAAATACCGCACGGATGCAGGAAGGCCATTACAGCACAGGTGCAGACCGTAGCCACGGAGATGTTCGTGGGGAGAAAAGTGTTGAGTCTTGCGCAGGGGCCATGGGTTGATGCATTATTATACACAGAGCATCAGTTTGCTGCAACGAGACAATGAGACAAGTACATAGTAATCTCTATATATAGAGACAACCAAAAAAGGTGGTTTTTGTTCTTCGATGGATCGACACACGTGTTGACATCAACAACGCGGGTCGTTCCCCATATTAATACCACATGGTATTTTGACTCCGCTTACCATTGGTATTCTTCTGTAGGATGTAACAGTTCTTTTTCCCACGTGTGCTGCTGCCAAGTAGTAGTACTAGTACGCAGTGCTGAGGAAAACATCTCAAATCGATGATGGGAAGGAAAGCCATCTACAGAGTACGAGAAGTTCAGAAATGATTCTTCGGGGAGACATGCATGAGGATCAGACTGTGTTCCGTCATGCAGAAAAATGCTCTCGGCTCTGAACTGAGACATGATGTAGAGGCAACAATGCTTCGAAGAAAGACGGGGAAACTCGAGACTTGTCCTTTTTTTTCGCGCCGCGTCAGTGAGTCAGTGACGTACACAGTGCTCATGTGTAGAAAAGTACTACTGGTGCATACATAGTACGATGTGGTCAGTGTTGGTGGGCACTCCACGGTGAGATTTGCACGAAAAGGGTATATCCCCGATTCCATGATTTCCACGCTGCCCCCCATTCTTCTGAAGGACCAACTAATTAAGTTCGAGACCGGTGGAGCCCGCAAAGCAAATTCCGCTCGCAAGGAACTTGAAGGAACCCGAAGGCTCTTTTCTGAGAAGCCCATCTCCCTTTGCCGGTACTCCCTAACTTTGAACCGCATGCTGAGGTTGTCAACCAGCAAATGTCCGAGGCTCTCGCCACTTCACCCTTTTTTTCCAAGGAACAAACTGTAACAAGGAAACTCCAAACTTTGCACTCGCACATTGCCGCCCTTCTGATCAGGAACATGAAGTTTTAAAGTAATCTATTTACATTAGTTTATAACTAGAAAATAAGAAATAAAATAATGAAATAGATAGCTAAGTTGTTTTTCTTTTTTTTTAAAAAAAAAGGAACACATGCAGCGATCCTGCGTTCAAGATATATTTCACTGCAGGGCTAACCGGCGACTGCCAAACAGCAATGACACCCTGTGTGACCCAACGCTTGGAAGCTGGGCCCAGTGAGCCATGCTCTTGTAACAATTCTATCTGGTCAGGGATCCTGTTGGAGATCACTACTGTCTGGGGACGTTTTCCAGAAGGCTGCTGCTACCTGCACATAGAATTAACGGGTTAACGCGATAAGAATCACATGTTCTTCGTGCTTGATTGAAGTGAAGCGCGGCTTCTTGCAGGTCCCGGGGCGACGCGCCACACCTCGATTGAGAATCTCCTAGATGTAGAGTACGGGGAACCAGTTTGCCAGCCGTTCAAGGACCATTCCCCGGTTGATTGCATAGATTGAACACAGCAAGCATCTTCTTTGAGTAGGCTTGCAGTAGTAAATGGAAAATACTTTAGCCATTCCTGCATGCTCCATCGCGATAAACTCTTTTTATCTAGAAAAAAGACACGGCGGTTTGAACACAAGCACAAGCAGCCGTGTCGTCCAACCACTGACACAGAGCACAGAGAGAAAGAGAGAGGGACAGGGAGGGAGAGAGAGCCGTTATACGAGTAGCATTTGGAAGCAGCCCGTGGAAGAGGACCAGCCACGCATACGACCTCAAAAACAAATGAATAAGACCCAGGAAAGATATCGGCAAATTACAAACATATCCTTAAAAAGACACTTCGCGCCCTGACGAAACAAAGCCAGACAATTTCAACGCAACCGACGCACAAGAAAAGAAAATAGTAAAAGAACCTTGAAAACCTATCGGAAGTGGCCAATGCACGTGCCGATGGGGACGTTCTATGCCATGTAGGTGCTTGCATCAACTCCTCCCTCGGGATATTCACTGCATTTACCCATTAGTAAAAGGAAATATCAATGGCATCGCAAGATAAGCCCAAGGTCTTCACTTACGGAAGGGCGACCTCGAATCTTTTCTCAATGTCCTTCAGGACCTGCTCGTTTTCTGGGCTGCTGACGAAAGAGATCGACAGACCCTTGGTACCGAAACGACCGGCACGGCCAACACGGTGAAGATAGGAATCCGCATCAGCGGGCATGTCGTAGTTGATGGCAAGGTTGATACGTTCAATATCAATGCCGCGGCCAAAGACATCGGTGGCAACGCAGATACGCTTGTTAAACTCCTTGAACTCCTTGTAGCGTTTGATACTACGGTATTGGTTAGCACAACCTCCCATCGGATGGCGTCACCAATAAGATAGGAGTCTTACCGCTCCTCTTGGCTGACACCAGAGTGGACAGCGATGCTGGGAAAATTGCACTCGCGAAGGAGCTTGTCAAGCTCGGTTGCACGGAGAGTACTCTTCACGAAAATGATCACCTGGTTGAATTCAAGGGTGTCGAGAAGCTCGTTGAGTTTCCGGTTCTTCTCGGATTCGCTCAATTTAATATAGTATTGCTGAAGTCCGTGAAGAGTCAACTTCGTGTCGTCGTCAACATAGACCTCAAGTGGGTTTCGCATAAATTTCTTGCAGATAGGCCTGATTTCTTTTGATAGCGTGGCGCTAAACATCATAACTTGTTTATCGGCTGGAGTGGCGCGGAAGATTTCCTGCACATCTGCTCTCATATCTAAACGCGAGGAACATCAGTGTCTGTTCGTAAGAGATAAGGCAACCTGTTTACACTAACCAACTTGATCGAGCATCTTGTCGCACTCGTCCAGGACGAAAGCCTTCACATTGCGCAAAGAGAGTTTCTTCTCACGCACGAGCGCGTTCAGTCGGCCTGGAGTGCCAACGACAATGTTTGGATAGGTGTCCTTGTTGGAAAGAACTTCAATGTCCTTCTGAATGGGAGTGCCGCCGTAGAACACGGCAGTCTTGACGTCCGGGAGGTATTTGCTGAATCGGGCATACTCGTTTTTGATCTGATAAGCCAACTCTCGGGTGTGGCACATGACCAGAACTGAACACTCGCCAGGGACGGGTTCAAGCTGGTGGAGAGTAGTGAGGACGAAAACAGCAGTCTTTCCGAGACCTGATTTGGCCTGGCAAAGGACATCAACGTTCAAAATGGCCGTAGGGATGCATACTTGCTGGACTGTATGTGGAGGAAGATGTTAGAGCTGTTCGAAACTTCAAGAGTTTGTGGAAAGCCGCATCACGGAACGTCCGTCCATCCCATCGCTCAGAGATCCACAATGAGGAATCAAGGAAGCCCAAATATTTCAAGATGTGAGCCACCGGGAAACTGTGAAGTCCTGTCCATCGTACAAGGCCGCTTCGAAAAAGAGATGCCAATTCCAATCCAACAGAGCGATTATTCAACACCAGGTGAAATCCGAAAATTTTCCTCCCTCCAACAGCATGTAGCTGGGGCAAATGAAATCGATGCCCCCCGAACTGACACAAAGAGACGAATATAGTGTGAAATCTGAAGCCTTTCACAGTCCTTGTCTTGGCAGCTTCACGCCACGATGCGAGAAACAGTCGAAAGGAACAAAAATAAAGGCTCCTCCAACTTTTGCCACTCCTTCGGGTTGCTTTGCTTGCAGGCTCGTATCACAGTAACCCGGTGCTCATCTGAATTCGAGGAGATGGACGGACGTTGGCAGGCTTTTGAGGTGGAGGAAGTCTTGGGAAAAAACATGATCACTAACCCTCCGATGGATGTTCGAAACCGCAGTCCGTAATAGCGCGTAGCAGTTCTCCCTTCAAGAGAAAATCGCGAAAACCAGTCGAATGAATGCCGACGTAGCTACCCTTCTTGTCAGGGCGGCCGCCCGTCACAGTCAGATCACCCTTCTTGGCAGCAGCGCCGTTGGCAGCTGGAGCAGCAGTCGTCGCAGTCGCGTCGTTGGTCTCAAGCTCCACATCGGAGTAATCAATGAGATCTTCCTCAGGATGAGACATGTTGGAACGTGAAAGCGAAATTTGCCGCAGAGAGATATATGAGTTGAGTGAGACAGTCGTCTGTCGACGATCACTGACAGAGTGAGAATAGCAAAATCAATGCAAGAGAGACGACCTGAGTGGGAGTAGTACGGGGCTTTTTTATTATAAATGGGCAGCGATGAAAAGGATAATACAGACAAAGGGAATGAGAAGTTTTGCCCAAGCAGTGAAGGGAAACGCGAGGTGAAGTTGGATGTTTGGAGCCTGTTGCAAGAGCATCTACTACGCTAACCAATTCAAGACTAGTAAAACACGTGAATGTAAAATTTCTGTTAACCAACCATCTCATCTAACAAACTTCGATTTCACGTGATCAAGTGATAAGAATGTGGTGTGATCAAGTAACTTAAGTGGTGAATTACGTTACAACAAGATAACCCTTCGAACGTGTTGACAATACCATGGCGAAGGGCAAATCCTCTGGGATGGCGCAAAGCCATCTCCGGGCTCGATTGTCATATCTGTACAATGCCACAACTTTACTCCAATCAGCTGCATCCAGGAACGCAGGCTCTACGGACACAGCACCTTCAACCCTCATCATGCCGGAATCCACCTCTGCTTCACTTTCACGAACAAACATTCGGGGAGTCTCGCGCATAGCTCGTCAATACGCCTCACAACTTCGCTCAGTGTCTCTCAAATCCCAACTAAGACTCTCGCGAGACGAGAAACGATCATTATGTAAGCGGTGTGACACTCTACTCGTCGCTGGAACATCATGCTCCGAAGAGATAGAGAATAAAAGCCGTGGGGGAAAGAAGCCCTGGGCGAATGTGCTCGTTGTCACATGTTGGACTTGTGGGGCGCAAAAGCGCTTTCCTCAAACACAGAAGCGCAGTTTGAGGCTTGTGGAACGGAAGAAAATGGACAAGAAGCTGGCTGCAGATCGAGAGGCAGCTGTAGGAACAGATGCTCCTGCGACATGAGGTACAGCCGGTTGACTCAATAAGCTCCTCAAAACACTGGCCAGATTATGATCGCCGTCATCATGCTGCCGGGCCACATCAATTCCAAATATTGTCTTTAGGCACTCCCAATAGCTTGCCAGGAAGACTATTTGGTTCCTTTCCACCGTTCGAGTTGAGCCCAGCAATCGGGAACGCATATTAAGTATTGGAAGAAGCGGAGTTGCCCCTGCAACGATTCATGGAGCATAGTTCGACGTGTTAAGGGAATCGAGTCGACTCACTCGAGCGATATACAACCTAGCCTCACGCCACACGGTTTGAAACTGTGAGCTACAAAGGTTCGCGTCGCACACCGGCAGTGGTATGCACCTTTCCAGGGGCAAATGCGGCATTACTTGTGCCTCTCACGCTGCACCTCGATGATGCCATTGGGCTCGTACCTTTCTTTACGTAGGCTTGTTACCCAAATCACAAAGTTCTTGTTGAATGCAGAGTTATCGTTGAAAATATCACAAGACCACGCCTAGTACTGTGCAGAGTGGGAAGCGTATTATATCATGTGCATAGTGCAGTATCAGTGTTAATTCCTCAGTCCATCAAACTAGGAGAGCAAAGACTATGAACAATGCACTAATAAATACGTAGTATGAACCGTTCGACCTGCCGTGAGGCATATACATTTTTAGGAAACAGTCTCAAGTGAGAAGGGAAGAAGAAGACATGTGTGTCGCCCAGATACATATCCTGCGTTGAGACGAGATATAAAAGCCGAAACCAGAAAGAGATGGAAAGGATTGGACAGGAGTTTTGCTGGTGATAGTAGACCGTTTGCAGACTCCACCAGAGAAGGGAAGACTCTGACTTAAGCGGGATGCAAGCATCAACAATTAGAGCTGTCGGCTGTTTTCAGTTGCTGTGGAACACAGATATCTTACGCAGCTAGAGTTTGAGGAGCTCACTGTCCCGCGTATTAATGCGCAAAATGAATTAATGGTCCGCGAGGACTGGGGCCGATGTATCATGTAGAGCAAGTAAGCAAAGGACAATGAGTTCGGTGTTGGTTGAGAGTTGGAGTCATCATTTCATGAGGCTGAAACCGATTCGGCATAAGATCCATACGTGCACTTGACTGACACCACGAAGCGCAGAGACTCCTCAGAAGTACAAAGAAAAGCAGTAATTTCGTTCGCGTCATCGTAGACATGGGCCATTTCACGTTACGTCCAAGAAGTCGTTATTTGTTATTCAGTTCATGAGATCGAAGTAATGAAGCGCTGAGTGATAATGAAAAGCTATAGGCGATTCACGATCAGCTCACGGTCACCGTCTTCTTCGTGATGCTTGGTCTAATCGCTGGTCGAGATTTTCGACACGAGAACGGAATCCTTTCACGATATCCCTAATTCGTTCGATTTTCTCAAATTCGGTTTCAAGTTCGTCAATTGAAGCGAGAATTTGCCGAACACGTGCAATCTCTGCATCTGCATCTGCGATGACATTTCCTGCTTGATCGTATGTGTTCTGGATAGAAAGCTCGGATTGCTCATTCAACTAATGGAAATCATGTTAGAGAGACCGAGTGAAAAACCCAGGGTATGTAGAAACAAGGGTCGACTTACATAGTCAATCCTGCGCCTAATATCCCTCAGGAGATGGTCAAGCTGGTAGTTGAGCGCTTGGAGGCTATCAGGGTCCAGCAGGAGCCTACCCTGACTGCTGGCAGCGCTGGTAGCTCGCGAACTGGAAGTGCTCCTTCCAATACCCCTCCCGCGCGAAGCGATACTTCCATTATGACTTCCTTGCAGCGCGATCTGCTGCTGGTGAACAACCATCTGCCATTCTGACGACGTGAGGCCAAGCCGGGCATCAGGGATAGAGGTTGATGCGGACATTTGGATATCAACGAGGCTATCAAAGGCATGCTCTTAGAACAAAGGGTCGTCTGGTATGCAGGATTGACTTGACAGATGGAGCTGGCGGCCGTTCATGATGGACAATCTAAAGGCAGTGACAGGCAAGAGAAACCCCGACGTTCACGATCGTTTCGGCCCCGACTATATCACGTATTTCCCAAGATAGGCAAGCTCTAAAAGCAAGTTGTGCATTACCCCTCTGTCAGATAACAATATTCAGCGGCGACAGACAGGAGGCACCAACGAGTTGCGCTTAGCGTGCGGGAGGAAGCGAGGATCGGTGTGAGTGCGATGACGGAGGTGAAGGATTATGACGGAAGCAGTGATGAAATAAAGAGGCACCGACGGCCCATATATTAGTGTTATGCTCCACAGGGCTGCGCGGTCAAGGCCGGGGACGAGGAGAAGTGTGGGAGAACAGCTGTTTCGAGATGGCAGATGTGTTGCTGACCTTCGGACGGGGATTCGATGGTTGAGGGTTGAAGACCTCTGAGTGGAGGTACAGCCAAGGTACAAAAAAAAATCACTGAGGACAGAGGAGTCTAGCCGGTAGTCTACGATAGCCATGGTCAGTCAACTTGACTATTATGATTACAGGAGATACACCAGCTGCGATTTTGATCCGACGATGGACTTTGGAAATCTGAAGCCGGTGTGTGATTGTGGTAACCTACTCTGATCATCTTCAGAGAAAGGTACCCAAGTGGTACTTTAACCTACTTGAATACGATCAGGGCAAAGTCTAGCTTTTTTGTGACTGCATTGAGACCTTTGCCCCCTTCAAGTGATTGGAAAATTGACACATCAGATTCGGCCCCTGGCATCCTGGTTCGCGTCCATAGATTCTAGATGTCTTCCGTCGTCTTCATGCCTTGTCGACTTCGATTTCATTGCCCGTCGAGCTTCTAAACACAGGGAGGACTCTGTCAAGTGAACCTCACCTCTGCACACCCCAGTGCTCTTCTCAGTCAAAAGATTGGTTCACCAAGCTTGAGAGAACAGTTCCTTCGTCCACCCACAACTAGGTGCCCAACCCGTGAGGCTACCTACCGCCGAACGATCACAGACTGCCATTGGATTGGCAAGGATATACCGCCAGAATCACGCTCGTAGGGCTTAAGAAGCTTCCCGTATGTACCGCGTCATTGTGCATCATTCGACAGGAGCTCCATACATATACGTGCCTTGAGCGAATGGGCTCCAAATTTTTTTGTTCTGGTCTTCTATACTAGTGGAGTACGATTCTGCTAACCCCAGTGCCTTGTGCGCGCCCTAGAATTCTGGTTCCCTCCTTTGAAGACCCGCAACAACCCAACCGATTGAAACAAAGCCGTCGGCCTGTCCCATTGGGTACTACTTTCGACCAGATCGCCACTGCTACTGCACTCTCACTTTTCCAGCTCTACACTCCTCAATACCCTCCCTCGTACGGTGAACAATGGCGAAAGACAAGGACCGTGCAATCAATCCGGCCCAAGCGCAGCGAAAACTCGAAAAACAAAGGGCACTGAGGAAAGGGAAAGCGGAGGCTCAGGCTCGTCGCTATGAAAAGCTAGCGCGTCGAAATCCGGATCGCTTACAACGACAGATCGATGATCTCAAAGCAGTCGAAGAATCTGGCCAGCCGCTCAGACCCCACGAGAAGCAAATTTTGGAAAAGTTAGAGCAAGAGTTACGTGCTGTAAAAAAGGCGAGGGAAGTACTTGGGGATCGGGCACCCACGTTTGGGAAGGCCGGCGGTGGGGAACAGAAACGTGATCACGGGCCAGGTGTGTTGGGGAAGAGGAGAAGAGAAGGACAGTGTCAACGGCGGGAACAAGACGATGACAGCAGCGATACAGATGAAAGCGTTCGCAGAATACCAATGCCCAGAGACACACCTCCGCCTATCCCACGCCAGCACCAACGGCAAACAGACCAATATGGTGGACCTAGAGAACCACATCCACTGCCGCAGAAACCTGTGCTAACCGAGGCTAAGACCGTCTATGAGGCAGCTCCTGCAATCAGGAATTTGCAGCAAGAGGCCGTAAGCAAATTCGTCCCCGCCGCAGTCAGGATGAAGCAGGCTGCTGCCAAGGGCCAGGGACGGTTGGTCGAACCAGAGGAGATGGATAAACTTGAAAAGTCTGGGTATTTGGGCGGCGCTCGAACAGCGAAATCTGTATCCCCTGCTATGACGGAGTCCAGACCTGCAAGTGAAGCTCTCGACGCTGCTAGGCTTGCTGAAGAAGAAGAGCGTTTTAACCGTGAAATACAATCCGTTCAAATTGAAGAAGTTCCGGATGAGGAGCTCTGAATAGTGAGTTATACTGTATAAATGATCGATACACTCGTCATCCATCCACCACAAGGAAATAAAAATTGGAGTGACAGTGGCGATCATGCTTGCAGGTCGAAGGATAGAACACGATAGTTGGTATGGAAAGTCCTGTATTGTTGCAGCCGATCACTTGTACAAGATTGACATATGCATGCGCCTCTACACAGTACGCCAGAGGACGATATGCGGCCCATACTCGCCGTGGGGCAGCACAACGTGCAGCACTCGGGTAACGGCGACAAATTTCGATTCATTCTGTAATGTGATGTACTCTGGCAATCCCTGCTTTGGCCGAATTCACAGAAGAACTCAGCACCACTTCGGAAAAAAAAAGGCCACAGTTAATTCTGGAGGAAACGAAAAGAAATCGGATTGTTGAATAAGGAATGGAAGGTGTTAGAGCCGGTAATACTGAAGGGATATAATTCGATGCTTCCTGGCGTGCATGTCCAGAGAAAAGAAGGATAAAGGCACGTTGGATTTCTTCACAGAGCCCCCTAAGTTGGAACTGCAGATATTAATTTCAAAGTTCCATGGTGAAACCCCTTAAGATCCCATTCTCCTTCCCTATTCCTTGGTGAAGTAGTCAAAATTTTGTCAAGGCCGACTCGCGGACTAACAAGGGCTATGCATGTTGGGTTGTCATTCTAGGAATGAGTCTCAGCTTTATGTACTTTTGATGGTCAATCACAGTGTCAATAATTTTAGACTACGTACGACAATGGCTTCCATCTGGCCATGTTGAAGGAAATTAGTAGAAGAGTCAGTGAAGCAAACTATGTACATGAAGGTATAACATTACCGCTCATGCTATCATTCCATCATACTGGCTTCACATGAACATCTCCCCAGCATATCCAAGCCACAAATCGCACAATCCCATTCCTTTCACTATCCATCCAACCGTTTAGCAGGTGAATGGGTCAGGACCAGGAATGATGTATTCCTCAAGAGGCGGCCAATAAATGTTGACAGTGATGCCAGGATCATCGGCCTTGTAGGCGCCGGGGAACGCAACTGTGGACGGGTTAGCTGTTCCAGAGCCACCCACAACTCCGATCTGGGCGCATTCCATATACAGTTGCGCACCACCCGGCTGGCTAGCACCATGCAGAGCAATGATCTCAGCCCGCAGCAAGTACTGGCCGTCCGCGAGACATGGGGGGATGGGAATGTCCTGGTAACCGTTGGCGGCGATGAGGTCGTCGACGGCCCAGGTGCCATCGTCGTGCAGGCCGTCTTCCCAAATCTTGAACCAGCCGTCACCCGTTCCAGGGTCGTTGATGGCGTCGTCGACTTTCTTCAGGTACGCCATTACGGGGCCCTAATATAGAGAGGTTAGAAAGAGGGTGTAAGTGAGTCAAGGATATCTCTCGTGGCGGTATAGTCATACCTTGTGGCTTGGGTCAATCACGTCGGTCTCGGTATGTCTCCATTTCCCCTGGATAGTCGATCCAGCCCGGACCATGATGATCTCGGAGCTAGGGGTAGTGGGATTAGGGGGACCATTGCAAGCCACGCTGTTGGAGGTGACATCGGTAATGGGCTATGTCAAGGCGATCAGCTCATGGGGCTCTTAATAGGAAACAGAGCCCATCCACATGCATACCCCGTTGTAACTTGGGATGCGGACAGCATGTCCAGGAGCTGAAAATGGCCAGATTCTCAACAAACTAGTGTGAAAAGAAAGCTCAAGGTGAGATTGAACATACGATATTCGGTTCCATCAACAACCAAGCTGGTCATGATGGTGTGAGCAGATACTGCTCCAGCGAGGAGCGCAGCGTTTAGAAGCTTTTCAATTCTCATCGTGACCGGACGTGAACCAATTGCCAGATAAGAAAATTTGGTTGAAATGAAGACCCATCTTCTCAGAAGCACGGGAGAAGTTAACCTTATAAAAGTCCCTCTAGGATACACACCGGCATAATCCAAAAATCCGATCCTCCATGGATCCTGACAGCCATGGCCGCTCACAATTCCAATTCTAGCACGGAGACGGTTGATGCCAAGTCCCATAGCGATCAAAACTTAAACAAAAGCATGGTTTCTGCCGCAGGAGCAGCGAGTAACAGAGCAGCATCAAAGTGCGATCACAGAAGTGAAGGTCAGAAAACCCTGACCTAGGAGTATTGAACATGTGGGGAATGGTATCTGAAATCAAGCAACGGTCCGAAAACCCGTTATATTGAGCCGGGAAACCAGTGCGGCGATCATTCCCCGTGAAATTGGACGACTATCTCCTTGCAACTCTGGGCCAAATGGCTGAAGATAGTGAGGACTAGGGTGTCTTGGGACCGGAGATACGGAAGAGATGCCAATAAACTTCTCATCTTCTTCGGTTTTTCAGGCCTTCGACCTGATCAACACGTCCCCAAATTGGTAGGAAGTCAAACATGACGGTGCTGCCCAACAAGCTGACAGCAAAGGGTAAAGGCCTCCTCGGGTAAAAAAGTACGGTCATCCCGTGAAAATGAGAGACTTGACACCTAAGTTGCACCCAACTCAAATCCAAGGAATTGGACCCAGGAGTTGGTGAAAAACTCACGCCGCTCGATGATGAGGGCGCGGATGTGTGCCAGTGACAAATGGGAGGATTCGAGTGTTCTTATGGCAAAAAATCCTACTTGTCGTGGTGCGAGCAACCAATGATCGTCTTGAGATTTTGAACCCATGTCGAGTCGTCGCGGGGAGACAGACGATCAGGGACAGAAGCCAAGATGTCGTCCGTACTCAGCAAAGAAAGCTTGGAATGAAATTGACAAGAGAACATAAAGATGCGGCTCTTCCTGATTTCGTGCCTAAGTAACAACCAGGTTTAGCTCCATGTTTGAATTTAACAGCTCAAGGGCTCCATAAGCCAGCTCCGTCTCGCTAACACCGAAGTTCTTCCCTCCTTGGGCTCTGTAGCTTAGTTTTAAAACCCACACATCCCCAGTATCACTCCGTTACTTCCTTCCTCGCCGTTCACATCTCCGACATAGCCAATCCACCCGTTTCCCACTTTAGCCCATCCCACGGCCGGCTGAGCTTCTGACACGCGCTCGGGGGGAAACACATGGCTCTCCAGTCTGCTTTCACTTGTCGGAAGATACAAAGCCTCATCGACCTTTGCATTCCTGAGAAACACTGCCTTCTGGCTGTACGCTTTTGGCAATGAATGTGTTGACTTCAGGTTCGCCGCTGCGACCGGGTTCAGATGCACTGTCGTGCGGCAGTAGTCGCCGAATTCCCACGGAAGACAGAACTGTGTGCGAAAGAACGCAGTGAAGTCTGGCGGTCTAATAAAGCTGCTGAACATGCAGGCAAAAATAGCAGTGCCGCCGTTGGAAAGGTACTCCTTGAGCTTGGCGAGCGCAGTTGAGTTCTTCGGCTCGCGGATACCCGGGTCAGTGACAATGACAGCATTGGGATGGTGATAGTTAAGGTGCTCCACAACTTCGCGTGCTTTTTCAGCATGTTTCAAGCTTGCATGCTTCGAGAGGGAGGTGAATAGCGATTTGTACATGTCGTGCAGCCATCCTGGGTCGTCAAGAGACACGACAAGCACAGACGGAGGCTGTCCCGTGAGCCCTCCTGGATTCGATGACATATTTTCCGCTAGGATTGATCTATCAGTTCCCAAAGGCAATAAAAACTTGACAATCTACAAGAAGGCTACGACTAGCGGAAGCCCACGCTGTTGTCAGGTTGGAGTTTCTGATTGCAAAGTTAGTCTGTGCAGTGGGAAGTGATGACAACCTCCTCCGGCCCGGAGTTTCACTTCCTCCGCTCATAGATAAACTTCACTTGAGACATCCAAAACCAACATTGATGGCTGGTAGGAGAATTCGAAGGATTGTATGTACCAAATAGTATTCTTGATTCCAGCTACATATCCTATTACTGTACAGACAAGCACTGCTGCCCAAAGAAACATGACAGAGGGAAATGAGAACCAAAATGAAGATTTTAAACAACGAAAACAAACACAGGAACGTAAGAGGGACTGATGAATTGGATCGAGAGGAGATCCCCGGCAAATGTGCCAGAGGCAGAATGTTCCTCTGTAGATAAGAAACCTCCCTATTATTATCAGGACTGGTACCGATTCCATATCAGACGAAAACAAGTGGGGAGTGCTGATGTTTGGCGCCGCGGGGTTTTAGATGACATCGCGAAGTGGAGATATATTAACGAGTGCGGATTCAGACTGAGGACAAAGGATAGGGTATGTCTGCAAGAAATATCTATCCCAACTACGCCAGAAAATGCCACACTCCGTAAAAACGCCGCGGCTCATGTCAATTATCGAACGCAAGAGGACCAGAGAGCGAGAGACGAGATAATGAAGGTGAAACGAACGAAAGTACGGGCTTCAAGAATAAAACCCGTAGTGGGACGAGGCATGTAGGACAGTGATTGGAATGCTTTTGACTCTAATCTGTGCCACTGGAATCAAAACAGGCATGGGTATGAGAAACTGAAAGAACATATCGTAGCGTCATGTCTCGTTATGGTTCAACAGTCTTTTATCGTAAGTTTCGGATAACCTTTGATCCTCGATTTAGGAAGGGGCTGGGCATCTCGTCCTTCTCTGGATCCCATGTGGCCGGCGGGTCTCGATCGATAGCTTTGACTGTGCTTGGGACACTGTGGGATGAGGCCCCAGAGTTTGACATCCTGGAATCTGTGGCACGTTTGCTGTCGTCCGCGACCCTTCCTGCTGCTCGCGCTTGAGCCAACTCAACCAACGTCCGCCCACCCATATTTCTTTGCAACACAGCTTTGAACATCTCGTCCCCTGAATTGCTGGCTTTTGAGGAAGGAGCTTTCAAAGCTCCCTTGCGCAGCGGAGAGCCACCCTCCCCAAGGCTGGTGCAAGAAGGAATCTTTGATAAACGACGACTGGGGGATTTTGAGGTGCCACAGGTTGATGTATGGCGTCCTTCTGTTGATGCAGCGGCTCCCGTAGTCTGAGTCGGCTGAGCGGCGGTTTTGGCGGATGGGAACAAACTAGGCTGAGTACTCAGTTTTTGCATCATCGCTGTAGTATTCTGACGTAGCAGAGGTCGCTGGGGTGCCTTGAATGGATCGGATTTTATCTTTGGTCGAGTTGGTGAAGGCAAATCCGGGATGTCATCCTCGTCATCTGAGCATAGAGGAGCTGAATCCCATTGGATATTCTTTCTAGCCCCTTCAGCGAATATGTTCCTTCCTGTCTTTCCCGCACCGGCGCGGCGGGGAGAAAGTGAGAGCGAGTCAATCGACACTGGAGATGGCTCAGTCATTTGCACATCAAGAGGGGAATCGACCGTGGTTTTGGAGCGGCTGAAAGGTGTCCTGGTAGTCTTTTTCACTGTTTTTTTCTCGTCTGATGCGGGCGAGTCGAGAGAAAGAGAGCTCAAATCCGTAACCGGTGGATTATCGGTCTCAGGCCCATTGTAATCAGCACATTGAGTGATATCCTCTGACACCTGCGATGGCAGTGTGGCGGGAGCTGATCCTTTGGGTGGTGAGGCGCTGCGACGCTTTTGTAACTCGGCTGCCACTCTTGCCTGAACTTCACTCTCAAATTGTCGGCGGAGTTTCTCAATTTCCATTTGAACCTGACGGTCTATCTCCAATCTCGCCCTAACTTCCCATTCCCGGCGAAGAACATTATCAGTCTCCGTTTTATAAGCCGCTTTTTCCTGCTCAAGTCGCGCATATGCCTGCTCAAGCTCCTTCGCCTTCTGCGAGAGCGTTTCTTCTTTGGCCCGGAGAGACTTGCGCAGGTCAGTAACCTCCTTGTCTTTCCTCATCAGTCGGATAATGGGCAAATTAAGAAGAGCTGCTGTGTCCGGGCGACGCTCTGGATTGACCCTGAGGCAGCTGGCAATGACACTTTTCAATTCGTTGGAATAAATGTCAGGCAGCGGCGCGGGCTTGGCTTCTCTGATTGCTTGAACAAGATGCATGTACGACTTTTCGTTGAACGGAGGCTTTTTCGCGCAGAGTTGATACATGATACAGCCAACAGCCCAAATGTCCGAATACAGTGTGTATTTCTCTCCTGCGCAAAGTTCCGGAGACATGTAAAATGGTGTCCCGACATATGTGGATGCGAAGTCTTGACGTCCCATCATCTTTGATAAGCCAAAGTCCCCTAGTTTTACTGATTGATCTTCACCAAGGAAAACTGTCTGTCGGTCAGTCTATATGCGATAGGCTATAAACCCAGAAAGGATACGTACTGTTTTCTGGCTTCAGATCACGGTGCAAGATCATCACCTGCGTTTGTTTCCCTTTCAATGCGGACGGTTTAATAGGTGATGATGGCCCCAGCACGTTTGATCCAGGCTCTGGAGGATCAACTCCGTAGTGGCAGCGATAGAGAGCGGTGGCCAGCTGCGAAAGCACGCGCCAAACAAACTCCTCCTCCGCATATTGGTTTGTCGCAATCAGATTATTGATCACTTGTCCCAAATCACCACCTCCACAATATTCCATATACAGGTAAAGGTCTTGAGTCATTTTGAGGTGTTCTCTGTGGTAGTAAGCCACGATGTTGGGGTGACGAAGGGAGCTCAAGATATTGAATTCGGTTGTGAGTTGCTCGCGCTCCTTATACGACATCTTGACATAGTTGATCTCCTTGCGGCAAAGTATCTGCATCAGAATAAATCAGGTCAGTAAATGGCCTTAACTCACACGCAGGATGATGGATAACTTACATGACCATCGGACTTCCGCCTGACTTTGCGGATAACACCAAAAGATCCGCTCCCTAGGACAAGATAGCAGTAAGAAGCACGTCCTCTATTCAACCAAAAAATTTGAAGCTTTTACCTATCCTCTCCAGCACCTCATACTTGTCAGACTCTCCCGTCGAAGTCGCCATGGTGCACCCGCCAACGAAGAGAGTAACGACGGGAGGAGTTAAAGCATGAAAGGAGAGCTCGGAAAATGTACGACCTGTTGGGTTAATATATTATCTCATTTGCCTTCTGCTAAATCCGTGCAGAAAAATCGTGAACTGTGTCGCTGAGTGTGGACGAAGAAGAGGACACTACTGCATGGACTCATTCTCCATCAGTGTTTAGTTTGGGCTTGTTGCACGGCAACCAGACCAGGGGTACTGAGCTACTAGTCCCAACGAGGCATAGTCACACATGTCAAGGCGGTGTATCCGTCTACGTGTTCTGATTGGCATACAGTCTGTGGGGGTGTGCTTATCGATAAGAAGAGCTGCTCGCTGACTCAGCGTCATATCGCCATTTCCTGCTGAAGCCGCCGCCTCCAACATTCTTTTTGATTCAAGACTCATATCTCTCTCTCTTTCTTTCTCTCTCTAAAACGTGCGTCTTCCGGCGATTTTGAGTCTGTGGAAATTATATCCTCATGTCGGGTGCAAAAGTTCTGCGAAAAGACCAGCTCGAAACGAGTCTGCACAATGAGCGGAAACTTATCGAGGCGGGCAAGTTGAAGGAAGAGAATCCCCTCGATCTCAGTGAGCCTTTCAAGGAGCTTTGCGAAGCCTGCCGAAGGGGAGATTTAAAGGTTTGCCAGGAGAAGATTGCAGAAGGCGTCAACATCAATGCCAGGGATTTATATGATTACACGCCCTTGATCCTTGTAAGTTATCTCCTTTTCTTGCATCATCCCCCGCGTTATTTGCCGGCGTCGAGGGTTGTTCGGCCTTGTCCCTCACTTTCGGATATAGAAGAGGATATTGCCATCCTTTTTATCTTGAACTACAATAATGACAATAGTCTCTTTTCTCCGAAGGCTAGTCTCTGTGGTCATTATGAAGTCGTGCAACTTCTCCTTGATTCCGGTGCCTTGTGTGAACGAGACACGTTTCAGGGCGAAAGGTGCTTTTTTTCCCTTTATCCCGCCACCGACTCGTTTTTGTAAAGTACGTCTTGGGAATTATACTAACTATTCAAAGATGCATATATAACGCTCTCAATGATCGCATTCGCAATCTCCTCCTTCTAAATGACTATTCGAAATCGACAAATCCCCTTCAACCTTATGCTGCACACATATCGTCTTTACTGGTTAAGGATCATCCGCGGACTTCAGATATCGTTGTGGAAGCAGCAGACGAGTCATTCCATCTTCATAAGTTCATTCTATCTGCACGGTCACCCTATTTCAGGCGGAAGCTGTCAGCGACTCCTGAAGTGACAGCATGGACGCTACCAAGTACGATACCGCCTCAAGCATTTAGCGCTTGTATTAAGTTCCTATATCTTGGAGAAGCTCCGCAAGAGCTGAAGTCCAGGCCTGGATCCAGGTTCTCCGAGTCAGACATTCTTACAGGGATTGACAGAATAGGAAGACAACTTGAGCTGGGAGGCCTCCTTGAGGCGATCGTGGACAGTGGTGACAGGAGGCTAGCACGTCAACGGCGAACAGAAGAGGTCGAGAAGGGACGGGATCAGATGGAAGCATGGTTCCGGGAGAACGTCCTCAAACATAAGATTATCGTGGATACAGATAGAGTGCATGAAGTACAATGGGACCGTACGAACAGTGTTTTTGCGGATGTCCTACTACGAGCCGATGAAATTCTCCCGGAAGAATCTGATCAAGCAGATGATCAAGATGTCAGGGCTTTGGATGAAGAAAAGCAAGATCAATCTATTGGTATTCCGGTTGGGCCCAGTTCACAGGCAGTACGCTCGGCATCTCACACACGGAAATCCCCAAAATCTATTCTCTATCCGGTACACAAAGCGATGCTTCTCCGTTCTGAATTTTTCCGTGCCATGTTTTCGTCCGGCTTTCGGGAGGCACAGATATCAGATAAGCTTCACATCACACGTGTTGATTGCTCTCCAGAGGTTCTCGAGATCGTGCTCACATTCTTGTACACGGAAAAGGCAGAGTTTTCTCTTGATGTGGCCGTTGATGTTCTTTTTGCAGCGGATCTCCTACTGATCGAGAGACTGAAGACAAAAGCGGCAGTCGTCATTAGCTCTTTGGGTAACGGTAACATGAACAAGAGCAAGTCAGTTGGACTGCCACGCAATAGCACAACGTACCAAGAAAGAAAGGGGCCAGCGCAGGAGGTTGAATCCAACATCACCAAAATGGAGGTCCAGCACGAGGACGAGGGAGAAGAAGAGCCCGTCGATATCTATGAGATAATGCGCGCCGCATGGTTGACGCGGGTTCAGCGCTTGGAAGAGTTTGTTGCACGCTACCTGGCTTATAGGTTGGAATCACACATCGACACACCCGAGTTCGAGCAGTTAGTTCTCGAATCCGCAACCAGAATACAGAAGAGACAGGAAACCGATTCGATCGAACTTGTCGACGACATTCGGTACTACCTTAGTGAGCGTTTCAGATTACGATTCGAGGACTCGGGACTCGAAGAAATGATGGAAGAAAACAAGCAGCAAATTGCAAGTTTGCAGAACGATGCTGTGAGCATAGCTCAAATTGACCCGTCTTCTCGGGATTCTGAAACATCCAAATGGAGCTCTAAGCCTGCATCGTCTACACAATCCAAAACCCCAGAAGACGAAGGTGTGGACGTTAGTGGCGACGAGGCTTCTATCCAAAACAAGGCAGCACTTAATTCTGGCAATGTTGATGTCGTTATTCGGACACTCGATGGGGAGGTGGCAGGGGACGAGTTTTACAGGGATGCAAAGAATTATCAGATCCTCCTTAACAAGCTGGATAGGTTGCTTGAAAGACTTGGTCTGGATGCATGAAGCTGAACTACTTTGGCATGGAAAAGTGTACATATATATATATATAATATATATATGGTGTTGCTGGCAGTGCATGTATGATGGAAGAGCTGACTACGTGATGAGCACTTTTGGCTCCGATGTCTCTTTTCTTTGCTTCGTAGAGAAGCTTTGCATGAAGACCTTTTTGATGCAATTGAGATGGGATCAAGATTGTTCGATCCAATTTGCCCCATTGCTTCCCGGTTACCACTGATCGCTCAGAGAGACATTCCACTGTGGGCCCATCCTGAGTTGGAAGCTGGCCTGCCGTATGCGGTTACCGCTACAACGCTGCCTATTGGTAAGCCCAGTTCAACGAATGGATATTTTCTGATATGCTCGCGTGGCATTTCGCCGTTCATGCAGGAGGTACGGCGTACACGCAATTCTCGTTTCATTTTGCCAATTCGAGCAATGATGGGCTTGCAGCTCCATGCATCCACATTCATGGGCCGTGGTTGTTGGATGATTGAGAGCCACATCACCGGGCCGAACGGGAATGCATTTCGGATGATGGACCGTAGATTAGTACACTGTAATGAATGATTGACCGGGAGATGAGACAGATTTTATTTCGTTCTTTTTCACTTTTTTTTTCCTTCATTCGTTTACTCGTGCTTGAATCTCGATACTGTCCTAGTTAAATGTCTGGTATGATTGTAAATAGGACTTAAGACGCACGACGTGATTGTGAATGCCAATCCCACTAAACGAAAATAAAAACAATAGCAACTTGTGGCGA
Source organism: Malbranchea cinnamomea (assembly GCA_900128795.2). Taxonomy (NCBI): domain Eukaryota; kingdom Fungi; phylum Ascomycota; class Eurotiomycetes; order Onygenales; family Malbrancheaceae; genus Malbranchea; species Malbranchea cinnamomea. The sequence goes on from FQSS02000630.1 coordinate 119,922, forward strand.
AGTTGTCCGAAATCAGGATTCTAGTTGACAACGTGAACTCTCAATCCGATCCTACATGTACTGTGCGTATCCGTTGGCCTGATTCAAGACCGTTACGCCCCCACTTCCGTCAATCCATCCTACGGAGATCATCGTGCATCAATGACGGCTTTCATATCTCCACAATGTAACGCGATCAATGAAGTAGGGCAAGCCAACGTCACAAATTCGCAGGGTGGCGGATAAGGGATTGCTAGGATCATCGAGAGGTATCTTTTCCCTGTTTTTTCAAATTGCTCAAGTGTCTCTGCAGTCTCGTTCTTGACTGCTACAGCCTGCGTATTTTCACAATGGCTAGAAAAAAAAGGAAGGGCTCGAAACCAGCCAATCATGCGTGCAAAAGTTATGGAGTTGGCTGTTTTCGCGCTCAACCCAATTTTTTGGGGGCGGTGGTGATGTGTTGCTCCCACTCAGGCTCGAGGATTGTTGCTCAACTGTTAGTTGGAGGTGGGTGGGTGCATCCAGGCAAAATCGTGATGATGATCACCGAGGCAGAATGAGATCAGACCCTGAATTAGGGACCATCTGAACCCAGAAAGAGCTCCTCGCGCCCGAACATAAGGGAAAAAAAGAAGGCGAAAAAAGGAGTAATGATATTCTGCATGGACTTGAGGTATAGTTTTGTTGCGAACTTAGATATACCATAATTCCATAGCGATTGCAATTGTGCGTCATATAGGAAGATAGATAAAATTTTGTGATTACCTCGTTTTTGTTCTGTAATTGGCAGTTTCAAACCATGTCCAGAGTTGACTCCCCACTTTTTCTCCCCAATATAGCCGATTGTTGCCTTGAAAACGGGCAGCTAGTCACAGCCCCGCCTATGGAAAATCTATCACCACAAAGGGGTGATAATTCGCGGATCATGACTCTGAGCCTGTGTTGAGCATTCAATTATACTCGAAGTTTAGTTGACATTACTTGATTGTGTAAAAAGACAAGGATTATTGCGCCTTGCCCTCTTGTCTAATCTCGACTTTGTTAAGCTTCTGATGTCTGACCAACAAGTTGTGAATTGCAGGTGAACACAAGAATCCTTTTGGCAGACAGCAAAATGCAGGGTATCACCCAGCCGAGAAGCATCATTGCATCAAGAGAAGAGACAGGACTCGATGAGACCTCTCGTAAAACACTCAAGACACTCGCGGAGTCTGCGGCCCGTTCAAACAGCCTCGATGTTGGTCAGGCTGTGTTCGTGCAGACACACAGCGCGAAAGATGATTCGGGTCAGGCCAGGTTTCAATTGGTGGGTGAGCCAAAGGACCAAAAGTCCAAGTGCATTAGATTAAGGATGATTTTCCCGAGGCAAAGGTCAGCCTGGACAGGCAGATGCCTGCTTGTTTGAGGTGAAGAGACAATTTAAAAAGATTTTTTTTGTCCAACAAAAAAGCGGACCCATTCATCTTCTGCCCTGCCAGCGACCAAGAAAAAAAAAAAACGCAGGGCTTAAGACGACACGTAACCAACAGCAGAGACGTGGTTTGCGTCTGGAGCTGGCTTGATGCAGGGCTTCCCTGGCCTTAAAAAGGCTCATATACCTACTTCTTGACACTGGAAAGGCCGGCTGATTTGCGACCAGCCGGTCAAACGATGCCTCATGGAAAAAAAAACTGAGCGGAGATCTCCTGTGGTTGGGTCATTGGTCAACCAAAAGAGGGACAATGTGCGGTCAGGAAGAGGGAAATATGACGGGAGCTCCTCAAGGGTGGGCAAAATGAACTGTCTCTCCACCTGTGCATCTCTTTTGCCGTACGGCCAAAACGTCTCGTAGACCCAGAATTGGGGGAGAGTGACAAGGCCCAGAGAGGCTAAAGTAGGAGAGAGAGGCTGCAACCTCAGGGTGACTGTTGGAGACTTGATGATTTTGTGATCACTGTGCCTCACTCCACAGTAGCATCCGTTGGTCCAGTGACTGTGGGAAGACGATTGCACCATCAAACCCTTCCGTCCACTTTTCAACGTTTCCCGTCTCCCTCGTGATATGGTGGTGCTCGTAAAGTCATGCCGCGCAGCATTTGGGTGGAAAATCAGAAGCTTCGTGCACACCAGTGCATGCACATGTTCCCCTCGCACACGAGAGAAGAGGGAAAAGTCCAGGATCCGAGGTCAAGTTTGTCGGCGAGTTGCTCCGATCATTGGGTCCCTTCCGAGCACGTTCCAGGCATGCGTCCTGCGGCTGAGATGCTTGAGTACGAGTGGTGACCAGGGTGGAAAAACGAGCGGCCACTGATGTGCTTGGACCCCAAGATGTCTTTCCACACAATCAAGCCAGACAGACAAAAGCTAATCTTTGATCGGAACAGGGGTTTCAAAGAGGGGCGAAGGTGCTTACTCGCGTTCGTTGTTTGTGGCCTCAGAGATGCGGCAGGTGAAAAAATAACTGAAGTCTGCGGAGATTGTCGGGATACTTCCGAGTCTCCCACCAAAATCCGGCAGACGAGCGGACGTGTTGAACGGAGAGAGTCAAGACGCTGATAAAAGAGTGTTATTGGGCATTCTTGATTCTCTTTTGCTTTCTCCTTCGGACGGGGTTGAGTCGTTGAAGCGGATTTTGCCAGTTTGTGGCACGTGGCGGAAGGGGAGCGTGGCTTAGTCATTACCGGCGGAGATCACCTCGGATCCGGCTTCATGACAAGACCGCCGTGCGGATGTACCAAGGTTTTTTTCCGCAGGAAATGCCAAAAATGTAACCCATACCTAGGTTGCGGGCGATGTGTCCTTTGGAGAAACAGTCAACCAAGATTAGGGGTGTGCTAAGAATTACCCACGCGGGCTGATCAGCGGTTGATTTTCTTTCCACGTGAAGGGCAGGGGCCGGGGCAAGCGAGCCTGCCAAGTGCATGGGCCAATAACACCAGTTTTATGCTGTGCACTGCTTGACAGCCACATCACAAATGTGACATCCGGCCTGCTTGCACTTCACCAATAATACCGTTTCTTCTGACAATGGTATTACAAGAGCAATCCCGCTGAGAAGGATTGGCAGATTAGCGAGATTGAAGCTGGGAAAGGCCCCTGTTCCATTGACAGCAGAACGTTCAGATCTTCGAGAAAAGAAATGAGGTCAACAGACGAGAGAGTGACGCTACCAGCAAATCCACCAATGATCCTCCAGACACTCCAGGCCACAAAGTGACAGTGGCCGTCTAAACCGGATCCGGGAGGTACAAGAGAAGTTTGGACAGACCAAAGTCAACCTTGTCTGACAAAATCCTGGAATTGATATAATTAGTATTTTTTTTGGCGAGATTAATTTGTGTGTTGCGCAGCGGACCAACTGTGGCATCCTCGTTATCCCGCTCGAACCCTGGGGACATTCACCCCGTTATCGCCATTAATATGCTCTCCCGTGGGTGCAGCTGACGGAGTCCTCCGCCAGAAAGGGAGGGTGCTCCTGAGTGATTTTTCTCCCTCGTCACTCCATCCCAGGACTTTCAAGTAGCAAGGATAGAACAGGAATCCATTACAATAATACACAGGAATCATCATCGTCATATCGCACCAGACGTAGATCCATCGTGCCGTGACCCGGTGGCCCGGCAAAACGGAAAAAACACGTGGGACGGTTAACTCCATTGAATTTTGCTTTTTTAGCCGTAAGCTGGGGTTCCGACCCTCAAGGAAGAGATCACATCTCGAAATGGGGCTTGGAAGCGAAAGACATCACGAAAAAAAAACATTGGAAATCACACTGTGTACTCCGTACTCCTGTTTGATGAGAATTATGGGTAATACCGAGCATGGTGAAACCCATTGGGCATCCGGCCGGAAAAGCAATTATGGGAGATCTTGGAGGCGTCAGTGTCGTGTTATGGGTGTTGAGAAGATGACTTGACCGGAACAGGGTTGAGGCTCCAAAAAATTGTCCCATCTTGTTTGCAAAAAAAGACCCAACAGAGGGAACGCGGAAGGAGGCTTGCTCGCCACCCAAACCAATGATCCCGGCCACGCTTCGACCGATTCGCGCAAAATGTTTCGCTGCATGGGCAAAAGCCGACAATCATCCTGTCAACTGTCCGAAAATGCAAAACGACACTTGTGTTTAAGCGGCGTGACACAACATGACGATCAGAGGACTTCATGGTCCTTTGCGTGGAGCCGAGCCTCCCATGCGCGGATCTCCATCCACTCCGTCAAGTGTCAATGACGGATGGCGTGCCCAGCCACGGAGCAATCACGAATGGATTTTACAAAATTCCGGTCTGAACATCCTTGTCCTCTTGCGTGGGAGCCTCGGTCACTCTTCTCCGTGTTGATCCCGCCCTCTGTGCACCGCTATCGGATCAATTCCGCCGAACGCACGCAAAACATGCCACATTTGGGTATATGTCCGTGTCTCTGAAAGTGTCGAGGTGAAGGTCCAAGACAAGCGCATCCAGCTGGGACACAAGAGCTTCCGGTAGACAAATCCCAGCGGTACGGGAACAACTCCGTCGTCATCCTTTTTTAACTTTTTAGTCAAGGGCAACTCCAGGCCGTGCGGATTTGGTTCGCGACGTCCTTCCGCCATCAAGAAGGGAAAGGAGATTCAAAGAGATTGGCAAACAGTGAAATCCGAAACGAGATTTGTAACCTTATCTCTCCTCTTTTTCCAGTTTAGACCGCGGGCCCCCCTTTTTTTTCCCCCTTTCGATGAACAGCACGAAGAACCGACAAACGACGATCGAGAGGGCCGAAGGCAATCTGACCCTGGTCCACGGTGCTGAGACCGACCCCACTGATTCGCAGAATCTGGTCAAGTCATGGCCGTAACGGAAAACAGTAACAGGATTACGTATCGGTATTTCCATCCCCACGCCTCAAAAAGGTTCGGAGAGGTGATAAAACTCTGGCAAGCGATGTCGATCGCCCAACTCAGCTGCTATCCTTTCCTCGCAGGGATGAGCTGCAGCTAGAGTGGGCTTTGTTTTCCCCGAGGAAAATTCCATTGGCTTTATTTTCTTCTCCCTCTGTTCCTCGGTACGAATGAAAATGCTGAGAAAAGGAATTCACAGTATGGAGTCCACCTCGCAACACCGACTGAGATCTCTAGGAAATGACTGGGAGTTCGCAATACTATTGGTGTACTTTCAGGAGGTGGTCAGGCAGCCTTCCCCCTTCCTTCCATTCTTTTTATTTGCGTAAAAAAAAGCACTAACGATGTGGTTGGGGGTGTGAAGTTTGAAGAGGGAAGATCAATAACCTGCACAGGGGCTTTCCCCAAAAAAAATAAATAAAAATAAATAAATAAAAAAATAAAAAAAATAAAAAACCCCGAGGGACAGACGATCGACCCGCGTCTCAGAAGTGTGATGGAAAAACGAGATATGCAAGGCAGACCAACGACTCACCGCTGCAAGCGACGGGTTGCAGGCAGCGCTGAAGATCATTGATCCTTGCGTAACCTGGGAGTCTGACATGTGTTCAATCAACCTTCACTCGTCCATAGTCGCACTTCGATCCTTTGAAGGGGACCCTGATCATCGAGAATCATCATGTCCTCTTGCCAATGGCCTCTCACGCTTGGCCATTTTTCTTTTTCTCGATAGCTCCAGCCCCTCCTTGAGTAGGCACGGTCGATAGGTCGGTAAGGTCACCTTCGAGCTTCTCAACGGCCCTTCTTCCGACCTGCGAAGAGCAAAAATCCTCGTTCCGTCGCCTCGGGTTTGTATGGTGCAACGTTGAGCGAGAGCTAGGGTGCTCCTCAGGTCAAACCGCGCATGATGTATGCACAGTGACAATCCTGAATGGTTCAGGGAGGCTGTGACCTTCAAATCACCCTGAGGATGGACAGAAGGGTTTCCAAAAATACGTGTTGGGCAGCCGGACAATCCCCCACGGCAGACATCTCGATGATCCGTCGCTTAAGAAAAAGTTAAAATGAACGATTTCGTATACAGAATACTTTTCTTTTGGCTTCTCTGAATGTGATACAACAGGAATAACGTCTGCTCCATGTTTCAAGGGCGTCAATGTCAAGGCTCAGTGAGAACCGGACACGGGAGACCTTGCGAAACACCAACGCAGTTACCTCGATACACGGACAGCTGGCTTGACCGATTCGTGGGAGCAGGATAGTAACAGCGCGCGTGTGGCGGTCGCGATGCTATTAGAAAGTCAAACTCAACGGTTGATATCCATTAATACTATTATCTTCAACGCTCCACTGCAAATCATCAAGAAAGAATACATGATGAACTCGATATCATTATTATTTTTGACACTGTAAAATAACCTGTAACCTTTCAGCTGGTAACAGTCCTGTCACGTGAGTCGCGAAGTCAAAAGTGGCTTTGGAGTCCACGAGGCCGCAGGGCGGGTCTTACCGAGGAAACCAGCAAGAACACTCCACTCCCAAGTTTCGCTGACCAGACGATGTGGCTCTCCAAGCCGTTCTGAGGCCAGGCACTGGACTCAGTTGCCCATCAGTGGAGAGTGCTGGCCATGATTACTATTGTCTGATTGTTTCGGGGGAGGAGGGAAAGATGATCACTGTCAGCGAGCCAACCGAGAGTTCAGGTCGGGAGAGAAAGAAGCTCGGCAAACCATGTTTCGGTCCTTGGAAAAAAAGAGTTTGCTTTTCTCGTCCTCTGGAGGACACTGACTCGTGTGGGAGTCAGGAGAGTTTGGTGGGCCCATGGTGCTGAGCCAACTCCCACCCACAGGAACGGTAAAGGCTGCCCGGTTTCTGGAAGAAGACAAAAAAGAGATAGTCGTCACAATCCAGACAACACATCCAATACTCCATCTAACAATGATAAAATCTCGGACGGTTGGACATTCCTATCATCTCTCTTCTCTGGCGAGTAATAATAATCTAGGAGTGTAACAGGAAAACTTGTCTTGTGGAATGGAACGTCCGCTGCGGAAATCGACCCAGAAACGGGAAACGGCGATAATCCCGCCGTTCAGGATGCAAGGCGAGATCGTCCGCGCCATTTGCGGATCCCCAAGTTACTTCACCAGGAAGAGGCTGCATGAACATCCAAGCCGCTTAGTCCCAGTGGCTCGTTCGCCTGGATCTGCGCCAAGAGATATCGCCATCTGCTTGCCTCCTTCCTCGCTAACGAACGGCCCATACGATTCAGATGACTGGAGTTGGCCTCCAATCAACCCCATGTCTTGACTCCACGGGGCCCATAGGCTGGCGATCCATCACGACTCTCGCGCATGTCGAATGCGCCGCCGCTCCATTCTGTTGGCCGGACGAGCGTCGTCGCCATATCATCCCGCGCCAAACTTCAGTACCCGTTGCATCAAACGTCTCAAGGCGAAAGAAGAGCCTTCCTTTTCCCTTTGTTCTTTTTCGAAACATACGACGCGGCATTTCTGCCTCTGAAGATCCCGTTGGGCAGATCTCGCTTAAATGGGCACTTTTTCAATCATTGACCGTAACATCACAGCGGGACAGATTTGCCTGTTTTCACTCTCTCCTCTCAACGAGAAAAAACTCCCATGAGGAACATGATCCAGGTGCACGGCTGTTTCTCCTTCCTCTTGGTTCAGTTCCAGCAAATCCCCGTCGCGGAATTTCCGACATTGAGTTCCAGCACGATTGTGGGTAGCTCTCCTACACTCTGGGGACCCGTGGATAGGGTTCAGCTTCATCAAAAAGTTAATTTCTCCGCAATCACTTCGCAAAGTCCACATCTTCCTGATGTCGCGTGGATTTGCTAGAAAAGTGAAATTCCGTGGCCCGGCATTTCCCCACGCATAGATCACTCTCGGCTCGCGTAAATTTTGTCTGCATCATGATGGGACTCTGTAGATATATATATATATATATATACATATATATCCACACTAGGTCATAGTATGTTTCTGGATGGCGATGATCCGCTTGGCGGTTACTTCATATCGCGTGGATTTATTATTTGAATGCCTTCCTCGACTCTTGCACATGCAACAGCCCTGATCATTGGGCAAGCAACCCTGAAGCACTGATTCGAGAATCCTTTTCGTCACGCTCTTCGTATTCAACAAAGTCCGCCAGTGCCGCCATTTCTCCATCCAGACCCGATCTCCCTCCCCCCCCGGGTTTCTGGCCGTTCACGACTGGAAGAAAAGAAGCCCCGCTGAAGCTTGAAGATCCCTCATCTCACCCTTGTTGGCGCTAAATCTCACCAAAGCCAGGCTTGTTGTGTCCACTCTGGTTGTCTGTCGTATAGCGTGGGTTATACCCCTATATTATCGTCCCCTAGAATATTATTACAGGGTACTTTTACTACTGCCGCGCCCCATTCTCGCTGCTGTCCTTGTGTACTAGTCGACAACTCCTTTCCTCGTCGTGGGCCCCCCTTACAAAATCCCAAGAACACTTTGCACATATTCTTCTTCTCTTTCTTCGCTTTTTCCCTCCTGTTACTGTTTCAACTCTGCGGACGAGGCGCTGAGCTGTTCCTGCGTCTCCTCCCTGTGGTTTTCGCATCTCTTTGCCTGATTCCACCAGCCATCATTCCGTATAAAGCCTGATCCTCAAGAACCATTCTTTCTCAAAATCTCCCGCTCGTCTTGTCACTCTGGAACACGGCACTGCGCTGTGTTATGGTTGTTGATAGGAAGAGTGCCTTGACCCTGGACCTATCATGAATCTCTCGCTGCTGGTGAACACCAACAACCCTGCAGAGTCCATGACTCATGGCACTGCTCCTTCGTCCATGGACAAAATGCAGCCTCGTGTGATGCCGTGCAATGTGATACCCTCAATTTCGATCCCTAAGAACAACATCTATCAGGGTAGCAGCCCGACGAGCTACTCCTACCAACGCATTTCCCAGGCCCCGCTCTCCCCGCCGGAAGAAGAGCCAGTCAAATGCTCCCTCCCATCGATCTCCAGCTTGCTGGAGGGTGTGGATGGCATCTCACGAGATTCAGAAACCAGTAAGCACTTCCCACATAGTTGGCCTGCTATGAATTTGGTGGAATCGTGCCTCTTGTTCCTGACCGGTCTCACTTTGCAGAGTACCAACGACCAAACCCAGCCCCAGAGAGAGAATGGGATAGGGGATCTCAAAGTCATGGCTCTACACAGACCATCAGGGACAGACCAGTTCTGCCTCCAACCCCTCCACTCAGGCCTGGGTCAGGTTTTCAAGAGCCTCGCCACTCCCCAGCTGCTTCCTCTGTGTCGTCACACTCCGTTTCTGTGGCCAACCTGACGGGACCAAACCTATCTCCCGCACGGGAGGATCCCGACCAACGGCGGTTCTCCTCCGGCTCAGTCTCACAGTATTCCAACCGCTCCTCTTTTTCGCAGAGCTCGCCGCACAAAACCTCCTATCCACCAACCACTACTCCATACGCCTCTCCCGTCGAACCACCGGCCAACCCACCAGAATACTACCGTCCCCATCCCCAGCCTGGAATCTACGCGCCTCCGATGTCAACGCCGATGTATCCACACCACCAACCTCACCAGATGGCCGCTGCCATTCCCCCTGCAGCCTGGCAACATCATCACTACTTTCCACCCTCAAGTACAGCAACATATCCTCTGAACCAGGACAGATACATCTGTCGGACATGCCACAAGGCGTTCTCCCGACCCTCAAGCCTACGGATCCATTCCCACAGCCACACCGGCGAGAAGCCCTTCCGGTGTCCACACGTGGGTTGCGGAAAGGCTTTCAGCGTTCGTAGCAATATGAAACGGCACGAGCGGGGGTGTCACTCGGGCCGTACCGCAACCTCTTCGACACTAGTGAGCTAAGTTCAATAACGGGGAATCGGATTCTTTTTTTCTTCTCCCCCTTTTGCTCCATACATTTTTTGTGCCCTGGGAGGCACGTTGCTGGCTTTGTCAGCTAAAGGGAAAATATGGAGATCTTGACAGGCAGTAGCCTGGTGATTATGCAGTCTTATTGTCTTGATTCTTCTCGCAGATTTAGCTAACCTGCGATGTGTATCCGTCGAAGGACATAAGACTGCGAGCAAGTCTCGTCGACACGTCCCTTGCTTGGGCCGTAGGAAAGGAGACTCCGGGGGTTAGCAATACCGATGATCCCCTCTCTCTCCGGTGCCGTTTACCAATTCCATGACCGAGATGCCTGAGCGAGGAGATCATTGCTAGAAGGCAGTATGAACGACGGAGACAAGGATGTTATTGTGTCTCCCGAAGGGGAGACGCCAGTTCCTTGACCGGATAATCAGTGTCCGGGGAACTACTTACTGGCTGGGTAATAGCCCCGTTACAATAAGAATTGGATTAGAGGAAGACGGATAATTTTTTTTTCTGCTTCACGGGCGGTTTTTTATTAATTCTCGTAATTGTCTTTCCATTCTACCCTACCTTCTTTCTGCACTCCGTTATACCATCCAATGAAAGATACCCTTCAACAGGCCTGTGTTAGATGTTTAATTCTCAAGCATAAAGAGCCTTTCTCTCGTCAATCATCTGACTTCAGAATCGTTCGTCTCAGTAAAGCTGTAATTAATCCACATACAGATTAGAGATCTAGTAAAGTTATGAGTTCTTACTAGAGAAACAAACGTCGTAAATACAGGAGAAGCAAAGGGAAGTACCTTCCTCGACAAAGACAAAAAAACGCGTCCATTAACGAAGAACAAAGACAAACAATTTTCTCCCTCCCTAGACAATATCGCCCCCACAGCCGTACCCCTATTCCGCGCCTAACTCGCCCGTCATATTCCCCTCTCTATGACCACACCCTCCGGAATCGAAGGAGAGTGACGCCCATCGTTGAACGGGCCATCCTCCCTCATTGCACACCGCGCCTCCCACCGGCCAGCAAACGGATTCGTCAAGCTCCCATATGAGCGAACAGAGCTTAAACCACCGCTATAAAGTTCCGGAGTGGAGGTGATGTATTCTCGGCTTAGCGAGGCCTGAAGGTTCCGGTTGCTATTGAGTGTGACTAGCTCCACTACGTTGTTAATATTGTCCGCGTTCCCAGTGACCTCGTCGCTGATCTTAGGATACCGTCTGACGCTGGAGACATTGAAGTACGGATCGCGAGGGGAAGAAGGGGCGGTGGTGGCGACTGACGAAGGTGGGGGTGGGGTTGGTTTGATTCCGGTTGCTGCGACATGGAGATGTCGGAAGTACATTTCGCGCTTGGAAGGGGCGTCTTCGACAGCTGGTGGACGCTCTTTGTATCGAGTTAGGGACATGACGGTGGTGACGAATCCTATTAGCATCGACAGGAGTAGGCTGACGACAAGGGTGCCCTGAATGATGATGACGATAATCCCGATGACCGTGAACGTAACTCTACCGTGGTGATAGCGCGGGAGAAAGGCAACTAGCAGAGCGGGAACGGAGACCTTGCTGAAACCTAGGAGGTACACCACGATGATATTCAGCCTTGTGGATTCAAAAGGCCTCAGCCACACCATGAAAAATACGGCAATTGTTTCTAATGCTAGGATGCCGATAACTTGACGCTCTGGATGAGTTATGGTGCCGGCAAGGACACAGGCTCTGATGAAATCGTGTAGAACCCAGAGCACACAGAACCACCACACTTTGAACCTGAAGCGAGAGGTAAGCCATCCACACTTGGCGACGAAGTACTTGTCCATGTGCACTGGCTGACCATTCGGGCGAGACTCCAAGCAGCAGATGGTGAACCACGGGAAGGACGCAATAATGCGAGCTGATTCATCGACATTTTCAGTAGAGCCCGTTTTCCTCAGGACTGGAAAGATTCTGGAATTCTCTTTGATGATGAACATTCGATCGCGTCTGTATAGTTCAGTGGCCGAACCCTCCCTGAGCTGATATGTGATAGGAGACCCAATTATCAGCCCCAGCCCTACGAGGAGGACAAGGAACGTAATGGCAGCGATTCCCCGAACAGCAGACGAAGCTGCAAGAGAAAATTCAAACAGGGTGAGGAAGGACATCATGAAGAAACCGATGAAGAAAATCCTCCCAGCAGCAGCGGCGGCGAATTCCATCCAGTGGATACGGAAATTCCCTAATCTCCGTGCGGGAATGAGATCAAAGTTCAGAAGAACTTCCATTGACAGCTTGACGAAGCCAAGTGCAATGGGAACGCCGACCAGAACAACCAGGAACCAAATTAGCCCTGTTAGAAAAGCATTGGACACAGTGATTCTCTCCTGCGCAAGAGTACCGGCAAATGATGAATAATTTCCAAGCTGTGGCAACTCATTCAATGACTGTGAAGCCATCTCAAGATGTCGTTTGTATATTCTGGACATGTCAAAATCACCCAATGAGCCAGATAGCTCACTCTGGTCCTGAGTACGACTCGCTCCAGTTGAGGTGATCCGGTTGACCGAGTTCTGCATTTCTTTAGAATGAATCATGCCGGCGAACCAAGCGTAGTTTCTCCAAAACGCCACCAATACCTTTGGCCAGTTCAAGGATAGCGCCCCGGTGAAGTAGATATGGTGCAGGACAGCGAAAGCAACGAAAACGGACGGCCCATGAGCATAGTGAGTACGATTCGAGACGGGGTCATCGCCATAGATTGACAACGCTAAGGATGATACCAGACATAAAACGAGGAAACCACTTATGATGGATCCCACAACTCTTGGGTGTCCAAATGTGTGTCCATTCGTGACAATGGACGCTTGGCAAGCTATCTGGGATTGGCTTGAATTCGAGAAAATCCGAAGAATAGCGAGCCCTTCAAAATCCGGGATACTATAGGCGATTGACTGGATATATTTGATATCCGCTGGAACTAAAACAACCAAGCCATCGACCTTGATTGGGACGCTGGAGTTTAGGGGGCACAAACTGTCCGATTCAGGGGATGATCAGCTAAGCACAGCCAGTAACTTCTGTTTTTAAAAGATGGGATTTGTGCCCACCTGGTCACGCTCGTCTCACAAGGATCGAATATCAACTCATATCTGGGTTCTCCATAAGCCGCGACACCGATATACACTATTTATATTCAGTCAGCACACAAGTATACACTGGAATGGTGGACAATTTGAGGAGACGAACCCATCAAAGTATCGTTCGGCACTAGCGACTGGCCCTCAAAGTTGAAGAGCACAGTCCTGTTATCGCGATAAAAGGCTGCACTAAATTGGGAGAGGATAATCGATGAGTTTTCCATACAACCGTTGAAGCTCTCCGTATACAGTGATGGCTTGCGTCCATCTGGTACGAGCCTAATGTCTCCATCGTCATCCCATATTTTCACATAGCCTTCTGCCCTCACACGCCCGGCGAAGATCAGCAAGAAAGCAAGAACAGCAATTCCCTGAAAATGATGTGCAAAGAACTGTCGTGATACCATCCTGCACTGTTCAAAAAAGGAAATTTAATGGAGAATTTAGGTGAGGGATGCCAACAAATAAAACCGCGAGGATTGTGATAAATGACAAAAAGATAGGAGGTTCAAGAACATGTGTGGAATGTTGCTTAAGCGAAACACAACAAGCTGTAAGAGGGCTGTCGCGTTGCGAGAACTTGTTCTCCAGGTACAGCCAGGCACGTGAGATTGAAGACAGCATGACAATCACAGAGACATGTTCATCTCGGCTGCCCTATCCATATATCTCACAGTGAGAGCAATGCCAGGATATCTATGGACAAGATGGACCTGAGTCCATAAAGCGGTATCTCCTCAATTCTTGAAACTACATCGAAACTGGTACTGCATTTTCAGAAGCTACCGGGACGATGGGTATCTCGGAGGCCCTGAATCAGCGATCTAGGGAGGCGATGGAACAGTCCAGTCAAAAGAAGCGGCCATTCAGATATCAGATAAAGCCCGTTGCAATAAGCAGCAGAAAGAAATGAGGAGAAGTAGACTTTTTCGTGCCTATTTCGAAGTAGTCTCCCCAGGGAGATTATGCTTCGCTTGAAAAAGAGCATGGAGCTTGATGGCCCATGCCACGACAAAACAAAGAGATGCAAATGGCGAAACAGACACAAGAAAACTCATTCCAGTTTCAGACACTCTGCTTTAAATGTAATAGAAAAGAATTATGTATCGGAAATGTTTCGAATGTATGTGCGAGCATTGATATAACGCATGGTAGTATGCTTTTCAAGGGTGCAGAAGACCAAAGCCGGCCGCCATAGCAAGATATATATTCCCAGGTGAACTTCAAGTCAGCATGCCAGAACTCATTCTCCATTTCACCAGCAAGGGATACAAAGGCATACGGGCAAGAATTTACCAGTTAAATGCCAGAAGACGTCCTCTGTGCCCAAGATATGGAGACAATGAAGCGACCCGTTGCGATGTTGGTAGAGAACCCAAGTTGTGCTTACAGCAGTAAGGGGCTCGGAAATTCTTGGCAGGGGCTGAGTCACGTGCTTGGATGATCACTCGGGAGTTTCTATAAAAGACCCAACACCTACGATCCGTATTTTCCAGCAGCCCAACGACATCGCAGACATTGTAGACAACCCATACAATGTCCAACTGCCTTCTCCTGTTTTCTGCTATCCCTTGGCTTCTAATCGCGCTGTTACTATCCTCTTCATCCCTGCCGCTGTCGAGAAATTGGTGGGGATCTGCGTGCCCCAGTGCCAATGCGTCATCTACAGTCTCCCAGTCTCCGTTTTCTCCCAGCTGGAATAGCTGGTGGCATCCCCATCTTCGATTACATCAAGAAACATATAGCTCTAGCACACGGAATCTTTTCTACCACCTGGGTGGCTATGGGCCGTGGATTGAGAAGCGTGAGGGCGTCGTGACTGGAGATAATGCCATCGGCCCACCTAAGGATTGTGTCGTGGACAGTGTACATATGGTACTACTTTCATTTTTCTTTTTCTTTCCCTTTCTTAAGTCCAAAATTTTTTTTATCTTTAACCTTGTTTAAAAGTGGTCATATCTGGCGGTTTGTTTTCGTGGGGCTGGGTTCTAAAACACATCCCAGCTCGACACGTTGTTTTTTTCTGAGTTTACGTTGAGACACTAAATCAATGGATTACTAGATGTCAAGGCATTCAGAACGATATCCAACTTTTAATGCTGGCAGACGTAGGTAAATGATACTGTCTTAGCTCTCTCCGAGCTTGATTTTTCGTCACAAGAATCGATTCATCTACACAAGGTCCATGACACTAACTGTTATTTGCAAAGGACACTTACAATTACTCAACAAAATCAAGCAATCCGGACTAGTATTCAACGAATCATTAGCTTTTGTGAACAACTGGACCTACATAACCGACTCTCCTGACGTCCATTTCGAACAGTTGACCCAGATAGGACCTTATGCAGGAACACTCCAGGCATTTGTCACCGGGACGAGGCTCCGTACGCGCTACTCGCATCTTTTACCACGCGATAGCCCGCTCCGCTTCTGGGCCAGTGATTCGCAGCGTGTGATCGATACAGCAAGACATTTCGCAGCTGGGCTTTTTGGCCTCGACTGGGAAAGCCAAGGGAAGGCAGAACTAGAGATTATTCCAGAAACCTTGGAACGAGGAGCCGATACTTTAACTCCCGGGGATTCATGCGTAAAATACATTGATGACCTGGAAAAAGGCCATGACTATGGCATGAATATGCTGTCGAAGTTTCAGGATGTATATATACCTGCCATATCGGCCAGACTCTTGAGGGGTAATCCAAACATGGAATTTACCAACGCAGAAATCTTTGCTATGCAGGAGTTGTGTGGGTTTGAAACCCTTGTAAGGGGTTCAAGTCCATGGTGTCTTGTTTTCACTGATGATGATTGGGATCACTTCGAATACGCCAGAGATTTAGTCCACTACTACCGTGCAGGACCGGGGAATCCGTACGCGCCTGCCATGGGGTGGTTATGGCTTAATGCAACTACAGAATTGCTCCGAGAGTTCGACGATGAAGGGGGACTTTTTTTTAGCTTGTAAGTCCCCTCCTTTTAACTAGCAGAACATCTTCGAGAGCCCCGCTTATATAAGTTGCAGTGTCCACGATGGTGATATTGCACCAATGCTTACTGCGCTCGGTATATTTGATGATGACACCTACGACCCGAACCTTCCCATCACTCATATTGCGCGAGATCGTGTATGGCGGACCTCGCAAGTGATGCCCATGGGAGGGAGAATTATATTCGAGAGACTTTCATGTTCCTCTCAATCGAATGCAACCGAATATGGACAGGCAACGAATAGATATATCCGCATCAACATCAACGATGGCATCGTGCCTTTACCGGATTGTGATACCGGACCTGGGTTTAGCTGTCCGTTGACTGATTTTGCAGAAAGAACGCGTCTTCGAGGTATCAAGTTTGGTCAGTTCGAAGACGTCTGTGGTCTAGAAAAGGACGCGAGGAAAAGGATAACGTTTCTACGGCAGTACTAGAATATCACTCCTCCAGGTCGGCGTCATGATTATTACCCCGTTTCCAACCATTGAATCCCGGACAGGCCCCCAAAGTCAACTGAGGCGTCACTGTCTCTGACGGCATAGGTTTGAACATTTAATGTCGTAGCATGGGGAATCACAGGCAACTTGCCTCATCGACATTCGTAGCGACCTTTGTTGACCCATTCTGGAGATACTAATGTCTGTGGGTGTGTACTACCCTGTACGCTCACTTAGCCATGAGCTCAAGTCCCAGAAGAGTCTAACAAGCACCAGATACCACTTAGATCTAGTTGTGAGAGCCTTTAAACTAGTTTTCATCTCACAGAACCTTCACAGAGTACTACTACTAGTATTACTATCCTATGTGTGATTTGGATCTAATGTTCAAAAGACGTACCATGGAGGTACTTTAACGAAGAGAATCTTCAATGATTACATGTCGACGGAGTGAGTAGTATGACATCATCTTACCTACAACCTACTACACCCTGCCTTCCTAATCAGCCCATATCGATTTGATTCCTTCCTTATGAAGTCAATGAAAGCATGGTATATCTCCCACATCCTCCTCCTCTAAAGATTGACATCTCTCCCATCATCGTTGAAATCCTACTTTGCATGTATCCTAGTACAAGCATCAAAATCAAAGACACAGCAGTATCTCAGGCCTCTCAACTAATGTAATCCGACACCAGGTGGAACACTTGATATAGATATCAGAATTTAAAAGTTTATATTTCAACATATACATCAAGTATTGGCCTCTAAATTTTAAGAGAAATTGTATTTCTAATAGATAGTTAGCTAAATTGAAAATCAATTGCAAGAAAAAGATGTTTGTTTATAATATACTAACTAGTACTAACGTAATTCCCGGGCGAGCAGGCCACCCGACCGAGCGGGCCATCGAATTCGTTACACATCGAATATTTGATTGAATGGCAACTTTTATCAACAACCAAAAAGGATTCTATTAAAAGTCAAACTATACTAGGCTTAGGACATGTTCTTCTTGTATGTCCAACAGTATTACAGTTACTACATCTTGGT
>FQSS02000554.1:8581-35008 GCA_900128795.2 Malbranchea cinnamomea
CCTTCCTCTGGAACGACATGAACGAACCTTCGGTGTTCAACGGGCCCGAAACGACGATGCCCAGTGCGTACACCGTTATATATGTATCTGAACCCATGCCCCCTGCAAGACGCCATGTACTTTTAACCAAAATCCAAAAAACCCCCCCAAGACAAGGCATGAGAATTGAAATAAAGGAGAAACGGCAAAATCAAAGCCCCACCAAAAGAGTATAAGAAGAAGGGGAAGAAGAGGAAGAAAATATTAGTATCCGTTCAAAAACTGAACAAGCCACTCCGCCTCTTCCCCAGCGGATACACCACCAGCGCCGCAAGGAACAGGCCGACGGTGATGGCCAGACTGACTTGCACCATTCCGTAGCCGAGCTCGAACACCACGTTGCCGTACACCTTGCTCGAGTTGACGTCCACGGCCGCCGACGCCGAGTTGGAGGCGCCGATATCGCTGTTGCTCTTGTTCATCTGGTTCGCGTACGTCAGGCCCGCTTTCAGGGAGCCCGTCGCCGCGAGGCCGGACGGCACCTGCACGAAGATGGCGGGCAGCATGGCGGCGGCGGCGAGGCCGTGGTGGATGCGCGAGTACAGGTTGCCGATGACGCCGATGCAGAACGCGCCCAGGGCGTTGGCGATCTGCGTGTTAAACGCAAAGTGCTTGGACGAGAAGTAGTTGACCAGGTAGCCGGCGAAGCTGGTCAGCAGCATCATGGGCGCCTGCTTCCACTTGGCCTGGTTGATGAGGATCAGGCAGAGCGTGAACAGGATCACAAAGGGGAAGCGCTGCGCGTATTCGTTGAGGCCCGGGGACGGAGGGCACGTGGCGGCGCTGCTGGCGTTGTGATCCATGCTGCCGTAGAAGGAGGTGCCGAGCATCATGCCGAAGCCCAAGACGAGCGAGTAGATGATGGCGAACACGAGGCGGACGGAGCCCGCGAGGAGGTTGCGCGACTGCAGCTCGAGACTGCTGCAGAGGACGATGTAGCCCGGGAGGATGAGGGCGATGGACGACTGCGCGAGGGCGGCAAAGCAGAAGACTCGCTGACTGGGGTCCGACTGGGAACGGATGCTGCCAAAGGCTCGAGACAGGAAGGAGGTCAGAAGTGCGGCGCTGAGTTCGAAGATGTTGGCGTAGAGAGACGAGCGCGGGACGAGCAGATGGTTCAGCCCGCCGACGAGACAGCCCAGGAAGAAGGCGATGGGCATGTCGACGGGGCGGGCGCCGAACGCGAAGGGCCCCACGGTCGCGCTCGCGCAGCCATAGAGGAAAATGAGCCACCATTTGCTGAACTTTGGTTTGCGTGCCAGGATCTCGTCGAGGCGGGTAATGGCTTCTTCGACGCCAATCACGTCGTGCACCACCTCCTTGTAAATCTCGTGCACCTCCTTGAGCTTGCCGAGATCCACGCCCTGCGGGTATCGCAGCAGACGGAGATCGGTGGTGTGTGTCGCGGCGTCGCCAAACGAGACGAACATGCATCCCGGCACATAGAGGAACTGCGCGTCGATCTCCAGCACCCGCGCCGTCATTGTCAGATACTCCTCCAATCGATGTGTCGGGGCACCGTATCGCATCAACGCCTCGCACAGTTTCGTGAGATAGCGCTGCCGCGAGAGAATCGCCGCAATGTGAACGGTGATACGGATTTCGTCTTCAAGCCGCGGCTTGTTGCGGAACTTCTCTGCCGCCTTGGCCAGCATCCCGCTACTCCGTGATGTCTTGAGGTCAGAAGTGGCCCCCTGAGAAGAAGGGGTTTGCTTCGAAGATGACTTGACAGAGGACAAGAGGCCCGGAAGAGACGTGGTCGATTGATTCGGAGTCGGTGTTTTGGAGTACCATTTCGGCTTCGTTCGTCCTATGTACGGTGTGGACGAGTCATAGGATGTACCGCGGACATGTGCGGGCCGCACTGGGGTTAAGCCGGGGGATGGGGACAGCCTGGGGGATGCGGCCGGTGATGGAGTGGGAGGTGGTTGTTGTTGTTGCTGTTGTTCTTTCCGCTGCTGCTCACTCCCATACAGCTTGAGCAGGTTGCCTAGAACCCCAACGTGGTAATGGGCCGGGTCTTGGAGTTGCTGTTCGATCTCTTCCTCTTCGATCATTGGTGGCCGACCAAGATCAGGAGGCGAGTTCATGGTCGTGGGATCTCGCATCGTGAGCTGCCGCACAATCTGCCCTGCTTCAAATGTTCCGGATACCCCCCGCTGTCGGGGGCGAATCCTCTGCTGCTCAATGTCGTTCGGGTCAACGGGCGAAGATGACTTTTCATCGATCATCTCCATCCGGATTGCGGGCGGCTGCATGATAGGAGAGGTGTCATCTTCTGCGTCAGATTTTTTCTGGCTGCTAAAGAATGAAGGTCGACGGACGCGCGACGCCAGCTGCTGGGCCCGTTGATACGCCGAATTGAGAGCCGTGCCCTTGCGTCGCAGGGAGCTTTTGCGCAGACCACCATATCCCAGCGCTTGGGCAGCAGATGACTCGCCTTGCTCCGCCAGCGGTGGGAAGGGAGTTGTGACGTCGTCGGTTGAAGAGTATTCAGTGAGACGCTCCCAGGATCTTGAGGATGGGGACGGGCTTGGAGAATGTGAGGCAGCAGGCCGTTCAATGCGGATTCCGAATTGAGTACCATCATCAACCTTGTCCGGCAGCGGAGCGTTTTCGAGATCCGAGTCTGAGTCGGAGTCGCCGCCCATTGTGAACTTTACGCGGCTGCTCGGCCTTGTGTGTTTGACCGCAGTCTTCTTCTCCTTGCCATTGTCGGGCTGGGAATCTGGGACGTTAGTCTGAGGAGCAGAGATCGGCTGGCTTTCGTCTCTAGAGGTGCTTGTACGAGATAATTCCGACTCGACAGAAAGGTACCGATCCGTCATGATGCGGAAGGATCGGTCCAGGTAGTGGCGGGTTCAATTAGATGATGGAGATGCCAGTATGAGGCCCAGGGAAGGAAAAAAAAAGAAAGAAAAAATGGATAGGAAGAGGAATAAAGGCAAAATGAAGACGAGTGAGGTAGCGACAGACAGAGCGGCAGCAAAACGGATGAGCAAAGGGGCAAAGTAGGTAGCAAGATAAGCTAACGTCAGCGAGAGTCGGAGGCCGGTTGATGTTGATGGTAGGATCCAGATCCAGTCAAGATTGAGGCGAGGTGTCAATCTATAACGTCACTGCTCGAACCAGGGAAAACTTTGGCAGTAGGTTCAGCTATATGTGCAAACTATGTGGTCAAATTGACGAAATCGAAGGACGAAATATGATGGCAACCGTTCGTGTAGTTTCTCATCCCAAATGATAAAGGGTAATATCAAATATTACCGATGCTTGACCGTGGTGGTGGCCGAGCGAGATGGACAGCCACACGGTCTGTTTTCGCCACAGGTACAACGGTGGAACTTTTGGGGTAATCAGCAGCAACTCAAGCAAAAGGGCATCAAAACAAAATGTCCGAGGCTGAGAGAAAAAGAAATCATTACTTCAACGCAAAAAAAAAGGTGTAGGGGGGAGGGGTTCCGGTTAAGAAGATATGGACGGAGTAGATTTGCGTCAGGCTCAATGGAAAAAAAAAAAAAAAAAATTCTATCTGAGTAGCGTATAAGATACCAAGGCTTGATGGAGCAAGCTATCAGGATGGACACGATCTAGACGGTTAGGGAGCTCACCGACAAAGCGTAGGTCCATAATCGATGCTGAAAATTATCTTCAGGCCCCAGCACCGTTGCCAGGGGGGGTTTGGTCATCGAGTCAGACACCTTGATGGACAGCTTGCCATCCGACTTGGATCCATCCATAGCGGTCATCTCGAGCACATGATAAGCAGGAGGAAATGAGCACACGCAAATCTTGGTCTGGATCAGGAGTCCCGAGAGTCCCGACTCCTGGGCATCCCCCCGGCCACATCATCAGCGCAGCATGAGTGATCAGGCTTTATCGGCGACAAGCTCAATTGCAAGCTCAGCAGCACACGCAATGGAGTCGAAGAACGTGCGCAGGTGTTGACAGGAACAAGAGACTTTCGTCAAGTACGGAAAGTGTGGTGGCAAAGCGGCAAGCTGTGAGAGACAGCTACTACTATTTTCGTTCCTGGATGGGATCCCATAGGGCCGAAACGGAGAGGCGGAAAGGGAGGAAGCGGGGCCGATAACAGGTTTTTCCCTGCCTCTATCGGCACTAGGGTTTTGACTCCCTGATGGAGCACCGGTGGAACCGGACGATGGTCTGGGTGGCAAGCTTCGGAAAGGGGTCTGGAAGCAGATATAGACCGTAATCGGGCCCCTCCCCCCCGATGATCTCGTCCCCTGCCAAACAACGGTCTGCGAGAAGCAGGGGATCGTTCACATCAACACCGAAATGGCCTGTTATCCTTCAGCAGCTGACGATGTTGTCGTTGGATTAGGCTAATCGAGGCGTCTTGGCTTCTGCATGGCAAGCGGGAGAAAGATTCTAGAAGTCGATGAATGATTGGCCCGAGAGGCGCCAGGATCAAACCAAGTGACCTCATTCGTCCGCTCGCCACAAAACACGGTCGCATCGAGGCCGCTGTTGAGGATTGAAAGAGTTTACTATGACAGTATTGCTCTTCATCGTCGTAGTTTTCAGGAAACGCTAGTTTGCGTGCTTCGCAAGCTCATGGATGGGATGCTCAGGTCACAGTGGAATTTCTACCTGACCATTAGAAGATGACGCAAATAGTCTTGCGCATCATGTTTCGACTTGTAACTGATCTGTGACTATCAGTGGGTGTGCCAGAGCGATGCTGCAGTTGTTTTGGGAGTCACCTGTCCACAGCTACGGATTCGATCGTTGCTGACGCTGACGTTCACTCACGTAAGTAGAGTGAGAAGGAGGGCGTCGAGTCTTGTTCCCTCTCAACTCTGGGAGCTGACCTGCGGGCGAGAAACCCCGGTCCCCTTCGATACGTTAGGTTCTCGACCATGGACGTATACTATCCAAAAGAGTCCATTTCTGTCACTACTAATGTGAAATCGTATATGTCCAACTTCTGGCCATTGAACTGACATGGGCGTTTCCATCGCAAGGCCTCGCGGAACAAAAAGGGGAGCAGAGAGTCGACCAGCTGATGAAATACTGCAAGAAGAAAGGCAAACATCGATCTGCTGGAAAGCCCTTGTAATACGGACAGGCGCTAGTTCCCACGCTAGGAGTATCTTCCCGTTCACACCAAAAAAAAAAAGAAAAGAAAATATTTGCAAGCCGCACAGGACCAAGCCTGGGTGTCGATCAACCCCCCCGCCGAATTTCAGGGACCAAGCACGCTCCCAGACTGCGGAGCGTGATCAGGGAAGCTGCCTGCCGGAGTAAAGCCAAATTCCTCGCTGCCTGACGTGAAGAAGGCCGCAGGATGCATGCCGATAAACGACGGATTGCGACTCTGCGGGTGTCTGGTCTTTCGGGACTGAACGTGTCCATCACAACTCTCGACGGATTACTTGAAACTTTTCGATGCGTTTTATCACGGCGATCCGTCGAGCCTCTTCTCACGGTCGGCTTCTGATTGGACGCTGGAATGATGCAGAGAGATACTAGGTATGGTCAGAGGGAAAATGAGGTCCATTCAACAATGACGTGCGGGGTGCAGAGGCAGTGGAGTTTTGGAAAATCTGACGTTGCTCGACCACGTTTCCTCCTATTGGCAAAGGTAAGAGGTAAGAACAGTGTGTTTTGTCGAGTGTTCGGGGTCTTGACAACAGGGCCGTCACAAAAAAAAAAGAAAAAAAAAAGAGGTTACGACATCTGCAGAATCAGCCCCTGCGTCAACCCCGAGGCCTTGTCTAATCATCATCCACCTAGGTGCCACACGGCGTTCAAAGCCCGTCTGACAGGATCCACCATGCAGACCAGACACCCAGGCTGATACACTCACCACGGTGTGATCCCTGGACAGACCATTAGGTGATTGGAAGAATCAAAGTACCTGTAGCAAGTAGTTGACGGAAGCCATGACGACGCGAGTCTGAATCTGATCGCAGAAAGGCCTGAGAATCAAGGGGCACGACCACGGGCCACGGCGCAAATGGGCCGCATATAGCTTTTCGAAGGGGAGGAAGTGATCCCAGCTAAAATGCGCATCGTCAGTCTGCAATCTGCGGGCACACAAAGCAGATGAACTCCTTTCAAAGTCCGGAGTACGTGTCAACTTCGAACACGGCGCATGCACCAGGTCGTAAAACTACAAGCTATGTCGGCTCTGGCAGAGACCTCGACCGCAAGCCTCCCTCCACGTCTTTTTCTCCCTGTAATCCCCCTCTCTACCATTCTAGAGCTGCACTCGAAACACGCATAGAGTGTCAATGCCCGCCGCAAGACCGTCTGGAGGAGAGCGAGAGAGAGCGCTTCGTCCATCCGATGGCCGTTTTTCCCCAACTTGCTGCTAGAGGCGATGTTTCACTCAGACCAAGTCCTCTTGACAGCTGCTCCAGCCTTGCACAGAAACGCAGGTTGGCGCAGCGCTTCATCAACAAAGGGAGTTCCTGCAGCCGCTCACTGGCAGCCAATCAGCCGTCCCTGTCAAGCTTCTATCCTTGTTCTTCGGCCCTGCTTGCTCTCTCTTGCCCCGGGCCCCCTCCCCGGACTGGTCATGTGTCGGGCGGCTCGGTCGCAAGAGACAAGAGACATGACGTGGTTGGCTGGCTTGCGATCTGCAGTTTCGCGGCAGGGCGCCGCATGATTGGTGCAGCACTCAGGGCGGTCCCGCGAGTGTGTGTGTGTCTGAAAGATGCCTGCGGGTTGCACCTGGTTGGCCGGTCGGGGGGAGTGCTGGGGGTGAGCAAAGAGCTTGCTCTCGAAGCTCTGGCAAGAGTGAATGGACATGAACTGCTGAGAGTCTCAAGCCGCTGCACTGCAGAGTTAGCCTGGTCCTGCACATTCCTCTTAAGTTAACGATGGAGTTTTCTCTCTCTCTCTCTCTCTCTCTCTCTCTCTCTCTCTCTCTCTGTGTCCGTCCTGTTGATGTCGAATGTCAAAAGTGGATGAGTGTAGATGAGGAAAGGAATGCCAAGCCCCTAGTGGTTTAGTCATGGCTGCCACGTTTCAGGCTAACCGTCCATGGCTAGTGGGCTTCTTTTTATGGCTAAGTGCTGTCCCGATCAGGCCTAGCCGCCGGGTGCCGCTCCCCTTTCACTTTTGTCCGCCTCTCACTCTTCTTCGCCTGCTGCTTGTCTCGCTCTCCTCTTTCTTCTTTTCCTCCCTCTTCCCCCCCTTCATCATCATCTTCTTCCACTTCACATCTTCACCACTTCGTCTTTTGTCTTTTCCCTTCTTCTCCTCCCTCTTTCCCACTTTCTCACCTCTCTCTCTGTCTCGGTCTTTTTATCTCTCTCGTCTTCTTCGTCAGTGTTGCGCCGATCGTTCTCGCTGTCTCCCCGCCACCCCCTTGGACGAATCTTTCCGAGTCAGGTCTCTCTGCGTTAAGCGCCCGAGTCCGCTCCATCTCTCGAAAGGTTCCTCCACAAAAGAACAACCACGGATAGAGGATCAAAGACGGAAAAGAAAAAAAAAGAAGTAACTGAATAAGACATTATTTAATAAGGAAGGACGGCATTATCTTCTTTTCCCGGATCGCGGTCGTTCTGTCGCTCTCGTCCGCCACCCCCCCCCGGCGTTGGCTTACCTCTCGCCTTTTGTCTTTAAACCTTAAAATCCACGGATACGCATACGCCAGTTCCCCTAATCGAGTTGTTGGCCGTCGTCTGGCTCGTGGATCTCTACCTATCTTCTTTTTCGTGCATGTCTATGCCTCATCATCCTCGTTCCGGTCTCCGTATACTCCGTCCTTGAACCACGCGTCGCTCCTTGACAAGGAGGGTTGCAGCGCAATCTCTCTCTGCTACACAACAACAACAACTTTCCGTTGACGCTGCTGCAAATAAAAACAGAAACAAATAAAATATCGTGTTTTTCCGATCCGTTTTGCCCATCTGAGCCCTTTTTCGCCCAAAACGACAACGTCGTCTCCAATCCCGTTAATCCTCGAGCCGAGTCGATTCATTCACTTCGTTCATTTTCACTGGCCGTCTTTTTTCCCCCAGCGGACAGCTTTGGTTTCTATTCACTCTGTATATTTATCTTGTTTAACTCCCTAAATTCCGTCGAGTTTATACTGTCTTTGAAAACATCCACTGGGCTCTTGGATCCCGCGGCCAGTTCCTCTGTTTTTGGGTACGTCCCCAAAGTAGCGTCAAACCATCACACCTTGTCTTCGGTGCTAAACCTTTGCCTTTGGACCAGGATCGGCATTACCCGTCTGTCCTCGCGCGACGGCTCTTTTCGAGGTTGCTGCAGCAGCTTTCCCTTCTTGCATACCACGTAATCATCTAATTCGCCTTGCCCACCCCTTTTTCGACCGCGGCTAGACTTTTTTGCCGTGACTCGTTTTCATCTGGACTGCTTGCTCCGGCATAACGCTTGTTGCTTTTTTTTTTCTTTCCTTTTCTTTTCCCTTGGTGTATTCATTTGACATCTTTCGATTTGCATCTCTTTCCATAGCTGGTTGTTTCTGCCACGAGTATGGACGCTGGCGGTCTTGCTCAGATGACTTACAACATGTCTCTCAACGGCGGTGGTGGCGGTGGGAGTTCCCTTGGCGTTCCGGGTTCTGGTTTCGCTTCTCGTGGAAAAGGTGCTCATATCAAACGGCTCAATCTCCCTCCTCACACGTCCCACTTGGGTGATGATGCTTCCCGCCCGTTGCCCTCCGCGGGACCTCGCACCAGTCGCTCTCACCTGCTGGCTGGCCTGCGCACGGCGCCCAAGCAGCAGCAGCAGCCGCCGCCGCAACAGCAGCCGCCGTCGACCCCGGCGACGGCCCCTCTGTTCCGCGACGCCCAGAACGGGGTCCCACGCGGCTCCCAGCAGCTGCCGCAGACGATGCCCTACACCGCCAACATCCCTCACACCACGGCAGGTCTGAGCTTTCCCGGCTTCGGCAATGCGGGCGATTATTTTCTGCCCGCGACGATGGCTCCGCAGATGTACTCGCGTCCCGAGCATGTGCTCGCGCCTCCCCCGATCGACTTCTCCGGCGAGCAGATGGATGAGAAACTGTACGCTGAATTGGTCTCTGCAAATCTGTATCTGGCTGCCCAGCAGCAGCGCCTTCAGCAACAGCTGGCAACGGTAACAGCTGCCGCTCAACAGTTTCAAAACCTGAACCTTGGTCTGTCGCCTGGAATGCAACAGCACCAGCAACCGCAGGTCTTTTCGCCCGGCTTCCAGACGCCGCTGTCCCCTGCGGGCCTGTATCAGCAGCAGGTTCCGCAGGGCATGCAGTCGATCGTGCAGGCGGTTCCCGGCCAACCCGGCGTGTACTGTGTCTACAACCCCGTGACGGGACAGCAGGATTTTGTGGTGGATGAGAGCGTTCAAGAGTTGGCGGGCCTCGGCTCTCCCCAGGAGCAATTCCCGGAGAACGACAATAACCGCAACAACAACATCCCTCACGCGCTCCGTCAGGAAGTGCCCTCGCCTACTGAGCGGCAGGCGCAGGAGAGACGCTCCCCGGTCAGCCAGTCCGCGCCCTCTCCCCCGAGAACGGCTCAGTCGCCGACCCACGACCAGGCCCCCACCCCGACATCAGCCGGGTCGAAACGTAATGCCCACAGGAAGGGCTCCTTGATGGCGCTCAAAGTTGGGACAGACACTGGACGCGCGGGTGGCACGAGTGGAACGCCCAAGTCCTCTGTCTTCCCGCCGACTCCAGCGACGGGCACGTTTGGCCCGGGCCAAGGCCGTGCCGGGGAGCACCCGATCCGTCAACCTCGCGGGCCTCCCTCGATCGAAGAGTTGATCGCAAAGCCCACGTCCAAGCACGAAGGAAGCAAGAACTTTGCCACTCGACAGCGCCGCCGCGCGGTCCACAGCCTGGTCCGTGCCGGCATGGAGCGTCGGGGCGGAGGGAATACGGCGAGCGGCGGAAGTGTCACGCCGACCAGCGAATCGGATTTCAACTTCTCGCCCGCGGAGGGCGATGAGGCGGGCGACCGCAGCGCCAGTGTGTCCAGCCGCCCGAGCGTGGGCAGTCTCCGCGGCGGGGCCAGTGCCGCCATTGGCTCGGAGCGGAAGGAGTTGCAGTCACCTCGGGGCAGAGAGGGGAAGAGGGATGGGGGTGAGGGCCAACCTCCGACCACGGCGGATATCGTGGCGGGCCGCAACCGGGCTTCCCCCCCGGCAGCGAACGAGTCCTCCGCGCAGCGTCGCCGGATGCCCATGTTCGTGCTCTCGAGTGCTGAGAAGCGGAAGAGCCCCAAACAGCAATCGGCCTAAAAAAAAAAAATTGATACTCCTGAGGAGTGAGTTTTGACTTTGGCATGACATGATCGACGAGAACAGCCTTGGACGCTCATTAGTTTTCTCTTCTGCTTCTTGAACGCTCATTAAAGTTTTTTTTTTCTTTTTCTCTTTTTTTGGCCTTGACCTCTGCCGTTCATTCTCTTCTCTACTGCTGACATTCTCGAGGTCGGTCTTCTTTTTTTTTTCTCGTTTTTTTATCTTCCCTAGCGAGACTGATACGGGTTTTTTTTTTGTGCATTGTTGATATGAAATTGACACCTGAACGCCACTGGCTCGTGTATCGTGTGCGGTCTGCCCTGGCTTCACCTAGTTCCCTTGCGCGAGAGAGAGAGAGAGAGAGGTCCTAGAGACCGACAGACAGATTGAGCTGATGTTGACTGATGAGTATGAATTGAATTGAAGTGAATGTTGCCTCTGTCGTGGAGCTGGGTCGGTGACCAGCCGGCCCAACTTCTGACCGAATAGCTGAGTCCAAGTTTGTTTTTCTTGTGAATTGGGACGTAGCGCATCAGCATGGTCACTCGCACGGGGCAGTTATGTGAGTCCTGCCAGGGCCCTTGTTCGTGTTCTGGATGTCCATCCAACCGTCCCTGATGCTGGAAGCCTCCTCCGTACCAGCAATGTGGTGGGTCAACATTACGATCATGTTCTGCTCTGCGATGATGTTGATGACCTCTGGAGTTTCTCAGGACTTGTTTACGAGCCTGTAACACCCACTTTGCCTCAGTACTAGATTTGACGATGAAGACCTAGCCCGTGACGTAGCAAGAGACCTCACACGAGAACCTCGTAAGAGACTGAGCAAGAGATCAAGCAAGCGTCTTCCTCACATTGCAATCAATGACTAGACAGTCTAAGAATGATAATAATCATCTGATAATCAGAACGGAACTTGGCCGCGTCGGGGAAACTGTTCACTCGTACTACATCGAAGAGGGGCCATCCGTCACCACAGCACCTCTCTCTCTCTCTCTATATATAAGTTATATATTATTATGATATGTGATTATGATAAGGTGCACGCGCGCGGTTACTGGACCAGGCGGTAGCGCGCCAAGGCGATCGACACGGCCACGCCATCCCGACGGTCCGATACCAGACCGTACACGCAGCCCCGTACCCCGTACAAACCCCTCTGCTTCTCGGGGCGGGCTGGTGTATGGACGGCGTATGGGCTGGTACCGGAGGGGGCGCTCCGGGGGTTCCGACCAGGGGAGTCTTGGCGCATTCCTTTTCGCTCTCTCTCTCTCTCTCTCTCTCTCCTCTTCTTCTTCCTCTCTGTCTGACCTCGACGACGACCCTCACACAGTCCTCTGCGTGCTCGACCATCCCCTCCCCCCTCCTCTCTCCCTGCTGCCCGTCTCCCTCCCCGCCCGGGGGCTGGCCTCTCCTCTCTCTCGCTCTCGTACTCTCTCGTCCTCGTTCAATTCCTCTCTGGAGCTGGTCGTCTCGCGTCACCTCACCATGGCGTCGTCCTCCCCCGACCTGGGCAAGCCCCAGTTCGCGTCCCACACCTGGGTCGAGCCCATCGTGCGTCCGGCTCCTCATCGTCTCTTGCCTGCCAGATGGCTTGTTCGACCGTGCTGACCGCGCCTCGTCTAGATCGTCCTCGCCATCATGATCGGCTCCCTCGTCGTCAACCGTCGTCGCAACTACGCCATCCTCCCGCGCCGCTCCCCCGTCTCCGCCGCCTCCGCCTCGTCCTCCTCCACGCTGCCCCTCGACGACGACGATGACGATCGATCGTCCCCCGACTTCTGGCTGCTGGCCAACCATTCCCCGGCCTCCTCCCGGTCGTCCTCGTCCACGTTGGTCGGGTCGTCGGACGACGACGACGACGACGACGACGCCGCCGCTGCGGCCTCCTCCGCCATCCCCGTCTGCTGCGGCCTCACCGTGACCCGCCGCAGCTCCGCCCGCTGGGCCCACCACCTGCACAGCCGCATCCTGCAGAAGTTCCCGTTCCTGGTCGAGATGTTCTACTGGGCCGTCAACTACCTGTTCTACTCGTTCACCAAGGCCACCGCCCAGTGGCTCTGTCCGTCCGACGTCGCCGTCGCCGAGGTCGCCCAGCAGCACGCCATCGACATCCTCAACTTCGAGCACCGCTCCGCCGCCCGCTTCTTCTTCCCCATCCACGAATCCGACTTTCAGGCCTACTTTATCCACCACCACCGCGCCATTCTGACCTTTTTCAACCGCATCTACTCGCTGGTCCACATTCCCGGTACCGTCCTGTAGGTCATCTTCTTCTTCATCTTCTCCTAAGGCACGAAAAAAAAATGATATGTCTGACTGCTCTTCGATGACTGCTTCTAGCTTCCTCTCGTGGTACTACTATGCCGCCCCCGACCACCCCACCTTCGCCGTCGTGCGCCGCACCATGAGCCTGGGCAATCTGGCGGCCTTCACCGTGTTCTGCTTCTACCCGTGCATGCCGCCGCGGCTGCTGCCCGAGTCCTTCCGCTTCTACGACACCGTGCGCCAGGACAACGCCGAGAGCATCTGGGTGCAGGGCAAGTCCATCAACCAGCTGGCCGCCATGCCCAGCCTGCACTTCACCTACGCCTTCACCGTCGGCTGCACCCTGGTCTACCACTCGGGCTTCCTGCACCGCCTGCGCCTGCGCCGCCGCCGCGCCCGCCCGCGCCGCTCGCTGCCCGTCGAGCTGTTCTACCTCACGCTGGGCGTCACCTACCCGCTGCTCGTGCTGAGCGTCATTGTCGCCACCGCCAACCACTACTGGCTGGACGCCGTCGCCGCCGTCGTCGCCGTTGGCCTCTGCTTCTGGGGCAACCGCGTGCTGCTGCTGTTCCTGCCGCTCGAGTACGCCCTGTGCTGGGCCCTGCGCCTGGCCAAGCCCGTGCCCACCACCGGCGACCGCGGCCGCCGCCGCCGCCGCCGTCACCCACGACGACCACACGGCCGCCGCGCCGGCAAGCGCGCGTCGGTGCACGTCGCCGAGGTGGAGGTGGGGCCCGTGTGAGCCGTGACGAAGGCGGGGTGGAGGGGGAGCGAAGGATCCGTACACGACAAGCCATACACAACGCGTAATCTTAATATCTATTACGACTGGGTGCACCGTGGGCTGATAGAATATTACCATCTAATGACGGAATCTGACTGCTGCAACTTTTTTCTGTTTTTCTTTTCATGTAGTGATGCTCGATTGTGCCGGTCTCTCCACGTCGCTGTCGCCCTCGTTTCGCTCTGCTGCCTGCCGGTGAGCTCCCCCCATGTCGCTGACGTTGGCGCATCAGACGCAGCAGGGGTGTTGCTCGGCGAGATACCCCTGGGCTCCTCGTCTCGTAGGACCAGGGAATGAGCACCACGCGGTCCGGTCCGCTGGATGGGATGTCTCGAGCGAGCTTGACAGAGTCAGTCGGGGCTAAGCTTCGCTTAGGT
Source organism: Malbranchea cinnamomea (assembly GCA_900128795.2). Taxonomy (NCBI): domain Eukaryota; kingdom Fungi; phylum Ascomycota; class Eurotiomycetes; order Onygenales; family Malbrancheaceae; genus Malbranchea; species Malbranchea cinnamomea. The sequence goes on from FQSS02000554.1 coordinate 22,283, forward strand.
TGGTTCGGATCCAAGGTTACGTCCGTCCGTCCAGTACCGTCGTTACCGCGCCTACATGATGATTATTATTATTTATAATGGGATAATTAAGTAGGATTGATAGTGTAGGTTAGAGCGCCAAGGTGAACTCTGCGCATCCCGATCTCGAATCGCATGATGTCAGCCACGTCCAGAGCCGGCGCTGGCCAGTCGCATTTACTCGTACGTAAGTAGCACTGGTGGTCGTTTTGTGCATTGCCAGGTAGATCGATAGTTGTGATTACTCCTCCGTCCGCCACTGCAACTTCGATCGCAGTCGGAGTTGGAAGTGCTAGGTTAGGGCTAGGGCTATCACGTGTCTGCGTAGGTCGATGGCGGAGCGGCGGATCTGTTTCCCCGCGTCCCCTGCGACGGCACGACAGCTTACCAGATTTCGTCGTCAGGGGCAATGTCTGCACCTCGCTCGAACCGGGCACAGTTGGATGTACTGCTTGGCCATTCACCAGGACGAACAGCACCAACACGACAGCCAGCGTCCAACGCACTTAACGTCCGAGACGTCACGACGGTTGAGTCCCAGCTCAAGCCAGAACAGCACGCAGGATCCTTTGATGAAAAGAGAGTGCCAGACGTCTATGTCGAACGTACAGGCTGTCCTGCTGCCTTTGTGCATTTGGTCAATTTGAAACGATACAGAGAAGATTAGCATGGCCCCTGCACTAAGGATGACACGCTCAATCAGAGAGAAGCTACCGGTTTTCTTTTGTTTCCACTGCCTCGCTCGCGTTGAGCCGTGGCCTCGTTTGGGAATGGGACCTTGACAGTCGACTTTTGATGCGCGTTCGTTCGAGATTACTGCTGCTGCTGCTGCTGCTACTACTACTACTACTACTGATAATCGAGCCAGTAGTAGATGGCAGTAAGATCGGCATTGGCCCTTGAGTGGTTCTGTCAGTTCAGTTCCGTTTCTCGGGCGCTGTCCAACTCTACGCGCCCTGACCGTGGTGCCGTTGAACCTTGGACAGCAACAGGCCATCATACAGTACAACTAGACTCGGAGGAGGCAATCCCCAATCCTGCTGTCGACTCCTCCTCCTCCTCTGCACCGGTCTCTTCAGACCCGTTCAGGCGGGACCAATGTCACCGCATCCGATAGGGTGGGTCTATCAGCGCGAGTACATTGCTCGTCCTAGCACTCCTCCTACCACTGCTACCTCCCGCCTCGAGTGTTGATTTTCTTCCCTCACCCCTTTTTCTCCCCATGGCATACTTCCGTGCGAACCGGTTCCTGATTCTACAGCGCTTTGCGCGTGCGGTGCTGCTCCTAAGATAAATACACTAATGATGCCATCTGCGGCGAGGTCCTGAACCGGACACGACGCGTAGTCGGTGCAGTGCGTTAGCATCTAGCTTCTAAATAGTCGTAACCTCGTCTCTTTAGCAGATAATCCCCTTCCCGATCACTTCACCATTGAATAAGTTTACAATCAAATGTCACAACTACTGTACAATCACCTAATTACATTATGAACTATTTCTTGTACGCTGAGGTCATGTACGAGCAGTATTTCAAGAGCACCACATATACTGCAGTGGCGTGCCACTCGTTTTGAGGTCGTTCTGCAGGCTGCTCGACCACCCCTTCTTGGTCTTCATTGAGCCTTGTACACGATCCATCCTTTCTTCAACAGTCAAAGCACCTTCCTGACCTATCAATGCATGCCGCCTCTCTCGCTTCCTCTTTTGTTTTGGCATTGCAGCTCTTAATGCCTTGTTTTCTGCTGCTAAGATAGCAGCACTGTGCATGGCCATTGACATCTCTTGACCAGCTGATCCAGAGCTCGAGTAGTGAGTGGGCTGGGTGGACTTTGTGTACGGCTTGAGATACTTTTTGACTTTCTCACTCTGTAGCTCCAGTTGTCGTACATTATGTGGTGGCTGGCCCAGGGGCCGGAGAGCTGTGAAAAGTCCATGGAGGAGTTGGCGTATGTATATGAGTGTTGAGACGTGAAAGAACTTGCTCTGGATCATATGGAATCAGTCCTGTAACTCTGAAGCCACTCTGAATGTTCTTTTCACTAGAACTGCTGGGCGAATAGAAGAATCATCTTTATCAAGTGGTTGATCCCAAGCCATTTGCTTCTCCACCTCTTTCTTGTATACTTGCTTCAAAGGAGTAGCAGCCCACATCATGGCTGCAGAAGATGGAGGAATGAACTGGCATATAGAGAATGATTTTCTCCATGCAGAATTGGCTAACCTCAGGTCCATGATGACTGCCATGTCCATCCAGAATCAAGAGTATTGTACGAGCTTGAGTGTGTTTGTTGAATATCCCTTTGAGCCAGATCAACCCAGCTCTCATTTGTCCATCCAGACTCACTGGTTTCAATCCTCCAGTCATACCAAGAAGCCTGGTGCCACTTTCCCTTGAGGATGATCAGCCAGTTGCATTGATCCCTTCAACAACAGTGACCCATTCTGTATTTCCAGGCGGCACATGCTTTGGACGGAGCGTCGCAGATGATGCTCTCCTGTAGATCTGATGGTGGGAACATACCCAGCTCAGTTTCGCCGGCCTTGCCACGACACGAGAGCGTGTGGAGTCACCAGTGGCACCCTGAGGGGGGTTGAGTTCTGAATTATCGTCTGTGCATGAGTAGTATTATTATCGTCTGTCTATGGGTATCAACTTGCTCCGTCTTCCAAGACGAGATGATATTTCCACGGCTGGCCTCCTTGCGGCCACAGCCTGCCACGTGACAGTACAACCAAAAGCGGTTTAGCGTTGCTGACAGTTCATCTCCAGGCCATGAAATCATCCACGGCGAGGCAGAAAAGGAGGAGGGACGACGGAAAGGAGATTCCCCTGCGATATCCCGACTCCGTGACGAGAAATGGTATGCCGTCCTTCCCGCCCAGGGAGCTCGATAGACCACTGTCCGAACGATGCCCCAGCCTGACTGGGATCCCTCTGATCGATCTTTGACCGTCTTTAACCGCACAGTGCATTCCTCTGCCGGGCTCCGTTTCCCCTTCCCCACCCGCCGCTCATTGACGCAGACGCAGTAGTACCGGTATCCCTTGTTAGCTGTTGAGTGGAGGTCGAGATAAATGGGAATCTGTGCCTCATGCCTGGGACTGCCGAGGCGGGACAGCCATGATGTGAGTCGATGCTCGATTTCTACCCCGTCGTCAATTCCATGGCTTGCGAACTAACTGCGGATCTACTGCCTAGGCTGAATCAACCCGCCTCTTGGACGATGACATTTACCAGTCGGGATACAACTATGGTGCCGTCAACCATGGACCGCGTCACGGATTCGATTCCGAAGACATGAGGAAGGAGAGAGAGCAGTTGGAAGCCATCTGTCAACGGACATCGGAGTAAGCAGCAGTTCCCGGCACAACCGAGCGGGTTGTGCGCTCTGTGCGCTCTGGGCCACACAAGTTGCTAACGATTTCGCCTTTCCACCCAGCTCTGTCGTCGATGTCTGGTCTACCCAACAGCCCTATGTGTCCCCTGTGCCCCCAACCGCCCAGCGACCGGGTCCTCCGGTACCGTCGCGCATGGGGAGCAGTGAGAGTGCAATCACTCAAGTCCTCGCACGGACGAGCGCTTCAGCCAAGTCACCCACGCAGAACCACAAAGAGCACAACTACCCAGCCCAGTTCCCCGCCCACGGGGAACTCGGACCCATGAAGTATGTTGCGTACCCCAATATGAGGTATGCGCAGGTCGTGGATTACAGTGCGGCGCCAAAACACTGGGGTGAGGTCGTCATGAGCTCCAGAAAGGGCAAGAAGCCTCGTACTGGCGAGAACCTGACCAACGGAGATGCGAATGGCGACGACTTGTTTGAGGTGTTGGTTGTTCAGTGATCCGACTGCCCACGTTGCAAGGGCTCCGAACCAGAAACCCATTCCCTCCCGACCTCATCACAATCACGCAAAAACTCCTGTCTCATGTCCATTCATCATGCAAACGAAAGAATACCTTTTGCGTCAGCGTTCTGCATGGCTTTGGCTGCGTTATGTCTAGATTTTCAGCTCGTTTTTCGCGTCTTAACCGTTTCTCGATGGTGTCTTTCTCTCTCTCTCCCCCCCGGATACCGACTCTCCCATGTCCGTGTTTCAGTCCTTTCAAGCCCATGCCACTCTTTTACTTTTTTCCTTCCTAGCCTCTCTCTGTACATGGCATGATACATCAAAGCAATGCTCCTATTTCACTGAGTCCCGGTCGTTTGATATTTTACGAATTTTTTTTCCTGTTTGTCTGTTTTTCGTTGAAGAAGCCTGTAAACTAGATGAATCTTTTCACAGGATAACTTGACATTACGATGAAAGACGTAACGATAACTCGCGGATATATCGCACTGTAACCTGGGCCTGCTTATAATTTACGGTGTAGGATACCACCCTACAGTGATTATGACTCTGGATAAAAGCCTCTCACAGGCCTCGTAAGTCCTCATCTGTTACTGAAACTTTTTATTTCATCCGAATGTCGCATCCATGATCTTTGGGCCGCATCTACGGCTGTCTATGTAGTACCACATCAATCACATTTTGGTGCACATGGCAAAAGTTTTACAGAGTCGTTTAAGGCGCATAACCGCGTCAGCACGAGGTCGTCGTCACACGCTGTCGTCATGATTGTCGTCTGCGTTCGTCGTCGTCAAAAGCCTGGCGTGGGCTCGTCGTTACAGGTACAGGTGCATGCATTAGGGGGGGGGAGGGGGTGATTTAAAGGTATCCTTTGATCACAGCCGCCTCGGCGTTCAAAATGGACGATCCCGCTGCGCCGATGACGGTGTTGTGGCTCAGGCACGCGAATCTGATGTCGAAATAGCCGCCCTTTCTGCCCTCTCTGATGCGTCCGACACTCACGGTGTAGCCTCCCGAGATCCCCCGGTCGAGCCGGGGCTGCGGACGATCGGGCTCGTCAAACACCTTGATGGCCTGCTCGGGGGCAGAGTGGCAGCCCAGCTTCTGCGCCTCGGACTGGTACTCTCGCATGGCCTGGGCCACCTGTTCGGCGCTCGGCGGGGGCCGGTTTTTGAACCGAAGCGACACAAAGGCCATGTGGCCGTCGGTGACCCCCACCCGTGTGCACGTCGCCCCGACCTTGAGATCCTCTTGCTCCACAAACGCGGTGGCATCGGCGTTCATCGATCCCAGGATCTTCTGCGCCTCGGTCTCAAGCTTGTCTTCCTCGCCCGGGATGAACGGGATGACGTTGTCCATGATGTCCATGCTGGGCACTCCCGGGTAGCCTGCCCCGGAGATCGCCTGCTCCGTAACCACCTCGACCTCTTCCACGGGGCCGAATTTGGCCTGCAGCGCGGCAAAGGGGATGACCAGCCCAATGACCGCACAGTTGGAGTTGCACACCAGGAATCCTTTGTTCAGGCCAAAGTGTTTGCGTTGGTGCGGGATCAAGTCGAGATGCGAGACGTTGACGGTCGGCACAACGAGGGGAACAGCGGGGTGGCGACGGTAGTTCTTCGCATTGGAGAACACGGGGATATCCGCCTTGATGCACTCCATCTCTGCTCCCGAATAAACGGTGACGGTCAGCTCCATCCCAACTGGCACTCGAGAAGGCATGGCGCGGGTCATCTAACCTATCTCCCCCGCGACGTCACTATCCAAACCCGAGAACACCAGGTCGCAGTCCTTGAAGTTCTCCGCCTTGCATTCCCGCACCACCAGATTTCCCACTTCCTCGGACATGGGAGTGGCCTGCTTCCACCGCACGGCATCTTTGTATTTCTTCCCGGCAGAACGAGACGAGGCGCCCACGGCGTGCAAGACCAGGAACGGATGGTCTGCAAGGAGGAGGATGAATCGTTGGCCCACGGAGCCAGTCGCGCCCAACACTCCTGTGGCGATGGCAACAACAAGAAAAAATTGGTTAAGAAGGCTGAAGATTTACCACCAGCAGCGGTGTGCTCGCAACTGGCGGGGGGATGGGCTGGAGACTGAGAGCATACCGCATTTCCTTTTGGCGGGGTTCGTGGCCGCGGCCATGGTTGTCGGCGGGTTTTCAATGACGACAGGCAAAGCCGGATGCGCAGATAAATATGCGATTCTCAGAAGTGGGCTACTACAGTGAATGAGCGTGTGGGATTAAGGGAAGAAGAAGAAGGAGAGAGTTGGAAAGGCAATGATTGAGTCAACGAGTTTGTCACTGAACTGAGAACGGCGATGCGCGCCGGCAAGAACGCCGAAACTCGGAGGACACGAGTGGCCTTTGCACGTGACCACGCTATGGCAGAATGCAAGTCACGTGTCACGCCTTAACCCTAACCCTAACCACGACAAGTATCAGCAACGTACTTTACCACCACCGAATGACTTTAGGATATCACAACAACCATCTTATGAGCTTTTTCCTGTATGTTGAGAGCACGTACGAGCAGTATGTCCCACTCTATTACGCAAACTACACCGTGGTGGTGCGCGCTTTTGTGGCTGCAACTCATTGCGCTTCATTGAGCCAGGTCATTCCCAGCTCTCATTTGTCCATCCAGGCTCACTGGTTTCAATCCTCCAGGTTCTGGCAGTCCATTTTCGTACCAGGAAGCCTGATGCCACTTCCCCTTGAGGATGACCATTGGTGGCAATGACCAGCCAGTTGCATTGACTCATTCAGTATTCCCAGGCTGCACATGCTTTGGACAGAGAGTCCTCTCTGAGCCAGCCAGTAACAACCTTGGCTGTCCCAATAGCTACCTGATTTGGAAACCCGGTTGGAAACAGATGCCACTGGAGTGATTGCTGCAGCATTTTCTCAGAAGCATGGGGACAATGGCATCCAGTGGCCTACTTTTCCAAGACCATGGTACCTGCGGAAACCCACTACCCAACCCACGACAAGGAGATGCCGGCCATTGTACGGGCAATGGAGCACTGGCGCCCTGAGCTAGTTGGGTTGCAGACTAATACCCCAATGGAGGTCTCTCTGATCACAAGGCAGAGTCCAAACTCTCGACAGACAAATTGGGCGGAAGCCCTGGCCCAGTTCAAGTTCCTCATCAAGTACCGTCCAGGCCGTGTGAATCGCCTAGCAGATGCACTATCCCGAAGGGAAGACATGGTCAAGGCTAGCAGGCCATACGGAGTCTTACTTCCTAAGGAGTGCCTAGACCCCAGGATCGTGAAGAGCTTGAGCAAAACCAAGAGGTTGACCCAGGATGGTGGATGGCGACTTGGACATTATCAGCAAGCTGATACTGCACAAAAGGAACATGAGTCTTCTTGTGACTTCTTGTGCGGAAGCAGGGGAGAGCAGTAGATCTGGTGAGCGGCATCCAATAGCGAGGGAATGCCCAGTGAACAGTCTTGTACCTATCACCTAAAACCAGTGTCATCCGGAACACACTTGTCTTACTGTACGGGTTCTGAATATGCTCCGGGTTTGTGTGTGAGGCCAAGCCTATCAAAGTGGGCCTTTTCAATTAAGGTACGTAGAACCTCGATAACGAGTAGCTATATAACGAATCCTCGATAACGAGCGCTCACCTTGCCCATTCAAAACCACATACAAAATTCGTTACCTCGATATGCGACATTCGTTAAAATGCCTTGGTCTCCCATACAAAATTAGTTATATCGTTATCCTTTTGATGCCGCGAAGATCTGCCATTTCCAACGCCAAAGGCGGCACTCCGTGCCCAGCCTAGACTTTGTCCAAATGCGTTGAATGAAGACCTCCAGCTGTGGTTTATCCTCCTCCCGATACAGTTGCCTCGACTCAGCAATCATCCGTATCTGAATAAAAGCGACGACGAGCTGACTGGCCTGAGCTTGAAGAGGCCTTGTACGAGTGGATACGACGAGCTGAAGGATAGCAATAACTGGTGACATCATACGAGAAGGCCCAGTTTCTGGAAGAATCTTTTAGTGCACGAGGGAAAGGAATGCCAACTTCAGCAATGGCTGGCTTCACAATTTTCAGTTTCGGAAGGCTATAAAAAGGGGTATACAACAGGGAGAAGATGGGAGTGTTCGGCAAGATTTCTCTGAAGAGATGATCTCATACGACAAGCTCTGAGTGCCTAGCCTTGGAGATCAATTCAACTGTGATGAGACCTTTCTACAACTACTGGAAGCGAGTCCAGATAAAAGCCTGGCAACCCAGAAGCTTAAAAGAGAAAGCAAGGATCTCAGCTCATTTTGCTGCAATGAGATGGATCCCAACGACTTCCAACCTGGTATATTGGCACTGCCAAATCTCCTCGAGCTTTCCGTACTGCTGGAATCAATATCAACACTTGAATCTCATATGGCGCTATAATCGAAGGCGTGGACGAAAGGCATCATTCGTACGTGGAAAACCTATTGGAAACGGCAGTGAATATGAAAGTGGCCGAGATCCTATTCGACAATGAATGTTTGAAGCTATTCAATGGGGAGTTCAGCTGAGATCACACGGGATTTTGCACAGCTTCAGCTATCATCATATCCATAATCTTCTGGACATTGATCAGTTGATCCTCAGGAAGGATGTCATTGAGAGACTTGATGAGCAGATGGCCCTGAAATCGAGGCTGAATCTGATGAGGACAGATTTTGCCAAAGATCTCCAATGCAGATGCTCTGGAGGCGTGAAAAAGCTACAATTGTACGAGGAGCCGCAGGATTCTGGATAGAGGGAACATTCAGCCTCTGAACCGCATGAAAGGGTTATTAGTGTTAGAAGAGCTATTTCAGCAGCGGCGGGATATACGAGTCTAGTTTCAATGAAATATCTAAGACGAATCCTCGTTATCGAGAAAATCCGATTGCACATTCAATTCGTTATATCGAGGTTCTACTGTATCAGCTAACGTTGTGACCCATTCTGTATCCCAGGCTGCACTGCTTTGGACGGAGAGTCCTCTCAGACCCAGTAACAACCTTGGCTGTCCCAATAGCTATCTACCCCCTGCAAACCAGTCTCATCAAGTTGTATATCCCATATCCGTACTTCTGAATGGTGTTTTGTACGAGCTCAAACCACCCTCGAGACCTTGGGATCTTCTTTTGGCTCACTCTGGTCGTACGATCGAGTATCGGGTTTTATCACGGTGCTCACCCGCGGGAGCCCGATCATCCACGGACAGTATCCGACAAGCACTGACTTCAGTTGAGGTCAGTTCTGGTTATTCTGGCGTTGGGAATCCTCGTAGTCGACGGAGGGTCGATAGAGTACATCATACGAACGCGACGCAGAAAGCCAAATACTGCATACAAGGTTGCAGGATGTACGCATCAACTCATTCTACATATTACCTTGACTACATAGTACAAAGTACGCGCCTTTGGGTACGTCGGTCCACAGTCAGGGAGCGAGGTAGGGGAAGAAAGAAGAAGAAAAAGAAACCCTGGATTCGCTGACTCCATGAATAAAACGCCGCCCAGTTCCCAGTCTGATTTGGAGATGCAAGCAAGGGAGTACTCCGTAAAGCAGAGCCAGAATCTAAAAGAACAAAAAAGATCGAACCTGTACAGTGCATGCATCATAGCCTCCGCTCCAGCATGCTCAGCGCCCCCAGCACCAGACTCAGGTCTTCCCGCTCCCGCATCGTCGTCGACGCCGCCGCCGCATCGGCGGATGTGGAATTGGAATCCGGCGGCTTGCCTCCGCCTTCGCGGCCATCGTGATCGCCGGCGCCGTTGTCGGGCCCCGACGAGATGATGCCCAGGTCGCGCTCCTCAAGCTTCTGCGCGCAGATGCCCAGGATGCGGCGTGCAAGGTCGTTCGAGCTGGAGCGGAAGAGCTCGATGTCGTGGATGCCGGCGGAGAAGGAGTCGAGCGTCGCGGCGAGCGAGAGCGAGAGGCGCGAGAGGCGAGAGGATATCGCCGCCATCGACGTGGAGGATGCCGGTCCGGCGGCTGTTGACGGGTGGTCCGTCTGCTGTTTGGAGGAGGATGCGCCCGTTAGTGTGGCGAGGACGGCCTGTTGGGCAGGGTCCAGCAGAGCGCCGTCTATCTGCTCGGGGGTAACGCCCGGAGATGATGCAGATGCATGTTCGTCCGTCCTCGGCGCCGCAGGGGACGTCAATTGCGGCACGGTGGGCGCTTTCAGCAGCGCCGCCAGCGACTTTCGCTCTTCTTGAAGTCTTATCACGAAGTCAGCCACCATTCAAAATGGACAAAAAAAAACTTTGACATACCGCTGGATATGCTCTTCCAGCTCCTTCAACTTCGCCGCATTCTGCACATTCTTTGGATTCGGCTTCCTGACCACCACCGGCGGCGGCGTCGTCTCCTGCCGGCCGAACCAGTCTGAGAGCTCCGAGCGCGTGCCCAGTTCCTTGATCAGTTCCTCCTGGATAACCCGGGCTGAAGGTCCCAGTTAGCATTGAATATATATATATATATATATGTGTGTGTGTGTGTGTGTGGGTGGGTGTGTTTTCGGGGGACAAATGCTGCCAACCTGCAAGTCGAGCGCTCTCATCTTCGGACCTTGAGCCCATCGGTTTCTCTCCCAGCGCCCTGGTCGCGCACCACGTCAGTAGCTGCCTCATCCTTCGCGGTTCCGGTAGTCCTTCGCTCTCGATGTGCTTGTAGAAATCCGCCGTTTGGACCGCATCGTGCGGCAGCGCTGCGCCAGTCAGGTTAGCCCAGACTCTGCCGAGGAAAAAGTCTTGCGAGTGTTGATATGGAGGGGCGGAACAAACCGTTCGAGACTCCGCTGTCAATCAAGGAGCTCGCCCTGCGCCCTCTCATGCTCAGACTGCTCCGCCGCTGTCCTTTCTTCGCTTTCTCCTGTCTCATCTGTTTATTCTTGCGTATCACCGGCGTATCTGCCGCGGGAAGCGCAATCTTGGTACTTATCGTAGCTTGCTGTATCCTCGCCGTGACATCTCCATCCTCCTCCTCGTCTTGCCCATGCCCGTAAGCATGCCCGCCTCGTGACGGCGGTGGAGATCCCGGCTCGGACTCTGGCTCCGGCTCGGGCTCCGGCTCTGGCGTCTTTCGCTTCGTGGGCCGTTTCTTCGCAATGTAGATCGGCGTGGGTTCCTGCCCGGGCGAAGCGGAATCGCGTCGCCTTCGCGTCCTGCTGGACGGTTTCTCCACAGCTGTCGTCGTCATAGTACCCTCGTCGGACAACCGCTTCGATCTCCTCCACCCAGTCCCCGTCGTCACAGCGCCATTCGTGGGCGTTGCGACCACAGCAGCAGCAGCAGCAGCAGCAGCAGCAGCAGCAGAAGCAGCGGTCTTGGGAGGTCTCCCTCTCCTCACCTTCTCCGGCTGGACAGGCTGCGGCGGCGGCTGCGGTTCAACCACCGGCCGTGACGCAGACTCCGGCCGCGGCCGCTTGGACTGCGTTGTGCGCGAGAACTGGAACCCTTCGACGTCCTCTTCGTACTCGCCCGCCTTTCTCTTGCCTCGCGGACTCGGACTCGCGCTGTCCCTCGGCCCGCTGACGTTGGCATTGCCAGCATTGGTGGATCTCGTCGTCGTCGTGGTGGTGGGGACGGCTTTCCCCCGTTTCGATTTCACCTGCGGCTGCGTCTGCGACTTGGACGGTCTCCCTGTCCCCCGCCCTCGGCTCGACATGGTACCGTTCCGATCGATCTCGCCCAGCGGTCTGCGTGGACTTTTGCGTCGATACGCGTAGGAGTGAGCGTGAGTGTGAGCGTGAGCGTGAGCGTGATGTGCGGGGAGGAGCACGCCGGTCATGTCCCCTGTCCCTGTGCCGGTCCTGGTCTCTGTTCCTGCCACGCCCTCCCAACGCCAGGCGGAACCGAACCGCGAGCGGACGTCCTTCCCTGATGGCGATGCGGAGCAGACGGGGACTTGACGCGCTCAGATCTTGCCCTGTTCTATCCGGGTTTCTGCGTCCTGCGGGCTCGAGGCGGCTCATTCGTCGCGTTTCCCGACGCGCTGTTCCCCCGTTCGCCCCCCCTTCCCAATCAGGACAGCCGCATGGGCCCTCGACAATCGTGCTGCTCTGTCCCGCTCCGTCGTGTGGCAGCTCTCTGGCCTGCACTGAGGGTCCTCCTCGTCGTGGTCGTGGTCGTGGTCGTCGTGGTCGTGTTCAAAGGTCCTCCCGGCGGTGTTCCTCTGCTGCGTCCTGCGTCGTCTGTTTCTTTTCGCTCCGCCCGAACCAAACAAGCCAAGCCCTAGAATTGTTTTGGTCTTGGCAACCGCCCGGCGCTAGCCTTGCCCGGGTTAGCGCGTTTATGTCATGCTGTCTCCACGCACAGAGTCCACTAGTCTACTTCGGGTCTGGTCGATCCTTGGCATCCATAACGATTATTATGTATTTACTCTTTCTTAACGTAATTCACAACCTAGCGAAAAATACAACCTACCGAAAAACCCACCACCACGACTACGCGTTCGACCTCCTCCTCAAGCGAAAAATGCCTACCTCAGGATTCACACAAGCTTCTAATCAAGAAGGAAGGATTCTTATGGCTATTCAAGCATATAAGAATGGTCAAATATCGAGTATTAACAAAGCTTCAGCCCTGTACAGTGTTCCTGTTAGCACGTTATGGCATCGAGTCCGCGGACGTACGACGCGTCAAAATGCTCAGCTACGAAATCGAAAGCTCTCTGTGACTGAGGAATTGACCCTCAAGCAGTGGATATTATCCATGGGTGAACGAGGAAAGCCCCCCCGAGTTGCTACTGTACGAGAGGTGGCAAATATTCTTCTTGCCAACCGCGATGAATCTATTACCCCACCACCCACGGTTGGTGTGAATTGGGTGAACAACTTCATGAGACGCAACCAACTG
>FQSS02000554.1:44005-55055 GCA_900128795.2 Malbranchea cinnamomea
CCGAGCGTTTCACGGCTGGGAAGGCTGTCACCGCCTCTGCCAGCCTTGGAGCCCATTCGTTCACCCCATTGCCTCCGACGACACACATCGTCGACGCTATTCTACCTTTTTGTCTCTCCGTTTTTCTACACTGTTCGTTCTGTTTCTCATGGCGTCGAGTGGAGTGGGCTGGCGGTCGGTCAGGTCGATGATGGATGTTTTTTTTTCCTTGCAGTTTGCTTTTCAACATGCTGCATGCGTGCTGCCTGCTTGCGTTTGTAACTCTAGTCAATTCTGCATTTTCATTTTCATTTTCATTGTCATTCCCGCCAAGGACGTGCGTCTATGCCGTCCTGCTAGCGGAGCGTCCTACAGAACAGATATGGGCAATATGTATTACAGTACATGCATCGGTTCAGTAATGGCCTGGTGTACCATCGCGAGGATCACAGAGGATCGCATAGCATAGCATAGCGGAATGGCAAGCGGGGTGATGTCTTCTCCCTCCCTGTTCCTTCTGCAGCACGTAGCCGTACTCCCCCCTTGCCCTCCCGTACGGAGTGCCCCATGCGTCGCTGTCCGTCGCGTAGCGTAGCATAGCGCTGCGCCGGCCCGGATAGTAGTAGAGCGTAGCATAGTATAGTACAGTATAGTATGGCGTGATGTGGTGTGGTAAAGTGCGCGAGTCGCAACTCGGCTCGTCCGACCATTGCGTCTCTACAGCGCATTGCCCAGCGCGTGTTCCTGAACCCGGCGGCATCGGTCGATCATCAGCCACGCTGGCCCGTCGGGCAGTGACGAAGAAGAAAAGAAATACGTAGAGACAAAGAAGAAGAAGAAGAAAAGAAATACGTAGAGACAAAGAAGAAGAAGAAGAAGAAGAAAGAGACGTACCTTGATGTACTCCCCGCCCATCTCCGCATACTCCTGCCGGCTCACGCTGACGGCGTGCAGGCGGCCGTCGGCGGCCAGGCCGGCGGCCCACTGGGCGGCGCCGCGCCAGGCGTCGAGCACGGGGTCGCGGGCGCGGCGCACGCGCAGCTCGCTCTCGAGCGTCATCACGGCCGTCAGCTCGTCGCGGAAGCGCTCGTCGAAGCCGCGGAACAGGCTGTTGCCGCCCGTGACGAACACGTCGCGCAGCAGCCGCGCCTGCTCGGCCGGCGACCCCGCGAAGCGCTGCGAGACGATGTCCGCCGCAATCTCCACCAGCCCGGCCTGGTCCAGGCCCGCGATGCTGGGGTCGAACAGCACCTCGGGCACGCGGATGCGCTCGACGTTGAGGTGCAGCTGGTTCGCCTCGCGCGTGCTCTCCGGGTCAAACGGCCACGGCCCGCGCAGGAACAGGTGCACCAGCGACTTGCTCCAGTCGCTCTGCGCCGCCAGCGTGTTGTTCTCCGTGAACTCCGGGTCGTACTGCAGCAGCTGCGCCTCCACCGCCTTCAGCGCCGCGTCCAGGTCCTTGTCGTCCTCCTCGTCGTCCGAGTCGCGCGCGAGCTCGCCGATCTGCACCGTGCGGTACACGCCCCAGTCCTCGTCGTTGGCCCCGAACGTGTCCGTGTCCTCGACGCCGCCGCCGCCGCCGCGACGCCGCTTGCGCGGTCCGTCCGCCGCCAGCGACGCGAGCGTCTTCATGCGCATCTGGCTGGCGAGCGACTTGCGGTTGCCCAGGTCCGACTTCATGCGGTTGCGCTCCTTGATCTTGGCCAGCAGCGCGTCGCGCTGCGCCCGCCGCTCCGCGATCCACTCGGCAAAGTGGTGCTCGCGCTTCTCGTCGTCGAGCCGCTGCTCCTCCTCGCGCCGTCGCTGCTCGCGCTCCTTCTCCTCCCGCGCGCGCTGGCGCGCCTCGAGGTTGGACTTCATGAGCCGCTGGTGCCGCTTCTCCTTCAGGCCCGCCTCGTCCAGCTCGCTGTCCGGCACGTCCAGGAGCGGGAAACTCATCTCCTCCGGGTTCTCCTCTGCCTCGTCCTGGCCCAGGTCGCGGTTGCGCGAGCGCTTGATGGACCGCTCCAGGTCGCGGATGACCCGCTCCAGATGGGCCTCGTCGCGCAGCTCTTCGTCGTCCAGGATGCGTCGGACCTCGCGCTTGGACTCGTTGGCCAGCCGGCCCTGCAGCTGCCGGTAGTACTCGAGTTCCTGCTCCTTCTTGATGAGCTTCTCCAGCCGCATCTTGGCGGCCTGCTCCTGGAGGCGGCGCCCGGACTCCTTCTTGCGCTCGGCGATGCGCGCCAGCTCCTCCTCGGTCTTCTCCGGCACAATGTGCTCGGTGTACGGGTACTGGATGATCACGTCCCGGTCCTCGAGGCCGCTCCACTCCAGATAGCTGCTGAGTTCCCGCTCGTAGTCTCGCGCCACGTAGCAGTGCTGCTGGATGACGTCCTCGATCTGCGTCTCGCTCAGCCGCGCGGGGAAGGTCGGGTACTTGAGCTTCAGCAGCTTCATCATGTAGTCGATGCCCTGGGCGCCGCCCCAGTTGAGCCTGGTGGCGTGCACGAGCTGTGCCCGGGAGTTGAGCACGGGGATGACATGGGTCGACGAGTGCGACGACGAGATGACCAGCCCGTCGGTGCCGCCATTGTACCGGTACGCGAAGAGCGAGTCGATGCCGTACGCCACGGACGGGACCGAGTAGCACTCGAACAGGATCTCGTTCATCACTGTCGTTCCACGACGGTCAGCATGATCGACTGTACCCCCCATACTTTGGGGAAGGGAGAAAAGTATATATATATAATAAAGGAATACACAAATCAAACTCACTTCTCCTCGAGTAGCTCAAGTTTGCCACTGGCTCGGTCATGACCAGCGGCCTATCCACACTCTCCCCCTCGACGCCCAGGGCCAGGAAGATGTAGTCCAGCACGCCCTCCATGACGTCCCAGTTGCCCACCACGCCGCTGCCGGGGTCGAAGGCATTGCGGATCTGGCCACGCGTCGTGGCGTCGTGGAACGCGTCGTACCCGACAAACTGGCAGCTGCGATTGTTCTTGCGGTCGCGGTATCTGGCCACGAGGGGCGGGAGGGTCAGGCGAGGGCGCGAGTCAAAGGACCAGCCGGCTTTGACGAGATGGGAGCCTGCAGACCGAAACGCCTTGGTTAGCCACGCAACGTTCACCAAAAAAAAAGCAGCCAAGAACTGGCGTAAAAAGCATCAAAAATGACATAAAAGCAGCCAAGATCTGGCGTGAAAAGCATCAAAAATGACATAAAAGCAGCCAAGATCTGGCGTGAAAAGCATCAAAAATGACATATGCAAAACAGGTCGATACCATTGTCGATGATGATGGCATTGGCCCCCGGATTGGCCTTGCTCTGGACGTAGCCATCCGTCTGCGATGCTGGCTGGTGCGGGCGGTATCCCGGGTCGCGGACGGGGTAGACGGTGGGAGCTGGGGGGATGTTGCGGTCGGAGATGTTGGCAGCGATGCGGGACGGCAGGATGACTTTGGCGGACGTTATCGTCATGATCGTAGAGGGTTTTTTTCCTTTCGTTCCTTTGGTCGAGAAGACGATGGCACGCTGGGTGAGAATTGGCAAGGAGCACTGTCTGTATTTCTTTCTTTCTGTCTTTCTTTCTTTCTTTCGTTTTTGAGAGACGCTCTCTGTCCGACAGACGTTCCGATCAGCGAGACGCAGGCGGCGAGCGGATGAGGTTAGACGGGGGTCGCGTCCATGGCCAGACAAGATGGAGCTGCGGACAGTGCTCTTCGACGGTTGCAAGCCAGGATCGTGGGATGGGCTGGCGGTGTTGTCTTCCCTGGTGGATGCGAGGTTTCAGGTTCTTGTTGTGGTTGTCCGCTGCTCCGTGTGTGTGTGTGTGTGAGTTTGGTTGGAGAGGCGCATCCAGAGCAGACGTTCATCGCCACGACATCGAACCTCTTCTCCCTACCATGTACGTCTCTCAAATATATACTAGTGTACGGACTATATTGTACCTACCACGTCTACGGCTCGAACTTAGGACTTCAAAGGCACAGGGGTAATCAATTGGAATCCTAGGTTCATCTACAATAAAAATTAGGAAATAAATTAAAAAAAAAAGTTAATGACCAGTCATCCGCAGATAATCCATCCAGTCACGATGGGTCTTTTAGTTTCTCCGTCGCTAGAGTCGCAGTCAGCATCGAGCGAGTATGGATCATCCAGGTCAGCAAGCCGCCAGATTGTTACCTTCGAGATGGAACAGGACGTTGGACTGGTAGTTTTTGAACATCTGGGCCACCAGCTCGACGTCCATGTTCTGCACGTTGACCTCCTGGGCAGAGTCCGTCAGTCAGTCTCGGACCCGTCCGGCGGTGATCCAGCCGCGCGAGGAACAATCACACCTGGAGACTCCGGTTCAGCACCATGATGGCTTCGTTGAGCTTCTCCTGCAGTCCCCCCGCCGCCGCCGTCAGTCAGCCAACCGTTCCGTCTGGCCTGGATGGTTCTGGCATGGGCAGACATACCACGTTGGAGATGATGCGGGAGAGCAGGATGCTCTGCTGCTGCTCATGGGGGCTCTCCTGGACCGGCGAGCGCCATCGTCAATGTCAGCGACTGCGACAGTGCTCTGCGGCGTGTTTTTCTCTCAGCACTAGCTGCGACGGCAGACTAACCATGGCTGCGTAGTTCAATCAATGTGTAAGGGAAGCTGAGGTGCGAGGTTGGGTTGTGGATGTCTCTGTCTCTCTCTCGGTTTGTTTCACTCTTTCTCACTCACTCACTCACTCACACTCACTCTCTCTATCTCTCTCACTCTCACTCTGTCTGTGTGTTTTCTCTCACTCTGTGTGTGTGTTTTCTCTCTCTCTCTTTCTTTGCACACTTATCAACATCCAACAGTCAGCTTGCTCAGCTTATCATCACGTGCTCACCCCGTCGATAAGACCTGTCTTTTCCCTTTCAGGATGTTTCCCTCGCCTCAACCTCCTCCTCCTCCTCTTTATCCTCCTTATCCTCCCTCCTCGAACTCTCCTCCCTTCTCGCCGCCATCGCCCCATCGCTTCCGCTTCTCTCCCGTTCACCTCGACGACCATCACAACGACCATCAGACCTCGCCCGACCGCGAACGCACGCCCTCCGTCGACGTCGACAGCATGGACGTGGAATCCCGCAGCCAGCTCTTCGACATCGCCAACGTCCCCAAGCCGTTCAAGAACCCCAACTGGAAGCCCTCGGCCCGCCGCAACAAGTCCGTCAAGCAGATTCTCGCCGAGTCCGCCCGCAAGGAAGCCTCCGTCCTCGCCAGCCAGGCGCCCTCCAGCACCGCGACGCCCGGCACCCAGACGCCCGCCGACGCGTCCGCCGCCGCCGAAGCTGGCACCCCCGCTGGCAACGGCCCAACCGCGCGTCCCAGCATGGAGAATCTCGCGACCGCGGTCCTGGACAAGAACCTGAAGGCATCTGCGGCTGGCGGTGCGGCTGGCGGAGCGGCGCCCGCGGCCAACACTCCCTCCGCCTCCGCCATCTCCTACACCAGCATCGAGGCGCCTCCCTCGGTCAAGCCCAAGAAGAAATACTGTGACATCACCGGCCTGCCGGCCCCTTACACCGACCCCAAGACCGGTCTCCGCTACCACGACAAGGAGATCTTCCAGGTCGTCCGCTCGCTGCCGCAGGGCGTCCCCGAGCAGTACCTCGAGGCTCGCGGCGCCAACACCGTTCTGAAGTGAACGGGATTTTCGGTACAAAAGAAAAACCTTTTAAAACTTCTAAGAGTCTTGTATGCCAGCCTGGTGGATGCCAGAGCAGCCTGTTTGAGTCATGGGACATGCGCAAGGTATCTGAACCTCACACCCAACAATCACAACACTTGAATTCAGTCTGGCTAACCCCCTACGATCAATACAAAAACATACAGGAAGACGCATACATAGCCTGCAACTTTTTCTATTCTGTCTGTCCGGCCCCCAAAGTCAAGCGCCCGCTACCCATCGCGTCCCTCTCGGGGCGGGATGCTAGCGGGTGCTCCGGCTTAATCGTGGCCATGAGGACGGTACGTCCGTTCCTCTTGCTTCCTTCTCCGCCGGCAGTGGGTTGAGTTGTCCCCTGCAGCTGCTGACTAGTACCGAAATTCCATGGAATCAGGAAGATCAGTTACGGAGGCACGGAGACCCCGTTGTCGCGGCGGTCGGGTGCTACGCTTTATAAGTAGACTGCGTTCGGCTGCAGGCGCTTTTCCCTTCTCTCTCTCTCTCTCCGTTCTTGATTCTGTTGGTCCGCATCGTTCAAATCAAGAAAACCCAATGAAAAAATAATAATATCCTCAGTGGAAACCACATTTTGTTTCCCACAAAACTCTTCTTTTCCCGTGCTCCGTAAAACTGTGTCAAACGTGTCCAGTAGGAGAAAAGCAGGATGGTGGAAGCGTCAGGTTGACCAGATTTTGGCGGAAAATTGCTGTGGGCGCTCGGCCAAGACTTTGCCCGTTAAGCGCAAGCTGTTCCTTGGCGAACTGTGTCAAGTCATGTGTGGCGCACGCCGATCGTAATCTCGAACCAAAAAAAAAACGCACTTGCTAGTTATTATTATTATTATTTTTGTGCTGCTGGCGTAGAAGAAGAGAGAGAAGAACAAAAGATGTACGAGGATCGAACAGGACGCCGTGAGAGTGTGAGCTACATACGATACGCGCTTGATTGTCTCACGATCAGGTTGTAGTCGACGGAGAGCTTGGACAAGTCCCGTCGCCGTCGGTGCTGGCTGGTACGTGCTTCCGCGTCGTTGCCATGGCTCTGTTCCTGTCTGTCCAGTTTCCGTGGATACGCGCTTCTCATCTCTTTGACTGTACACTGCATTGCTTGCGCTGCGCTCGACGTGTTCGTGCGGCTACTCGACACAGGGTTTCTCATTCGCGGCGAGATAGATAGATCTAGGACACATCTACTCGATCAAGAACGATCGTCGATTCTCTTCTGCCGGCGTTGATTCCTGAAGTACGACGGGCCCAATTCCTGGCTCCGCAGCGCTCCCTTCGCAGTCGATTGCATTGCATCGCACATCCTCCCCGTCTACATTGAGCTGTGCCGTTGCCAGATCTGATTGAGCGTACAAGAGATCCTCCACCGGCGGAAGGAACCAAAACCAGGCAAACTTGACGCGAAGCTCGAACGACAAGATGCCGACGATGTGGCTGTCGGATATGCAGAGTGAGTGGTTAAACCCTCGCGCTGGCTCCTGCAGAGTTGGGAGAGAAGAGATGGATCATGTTGGATCCGACGGCTAACGCATTCGACTTCTGCGAACAGAGTTGGGGGTGGTGTTTTGCTCTGGCGGTAGGTGAGACTCAGATCGGTCCTCTGCGCATACACACTGTACCAGCAGTACGATGTGGTTGGAACGCGGAGGAAAAGACTGCTTCTTTCTGGCCCAGAGACGGGACTGATCCGGTTCGTCGTGGCGGGTACAGGCGCCTTGTTCCTCTTCCTCGGGATACTGTTATTCTTTGACCGGTCGCTGTACGTCTTTTTTTTTTCTTTGCATTTCGGATTCATCCATTCATTCATTCAGAAAAAAAAGAAAAACCCCTGCTGACGAAGTAATCGCTCGCAGACTTGCCATGGGAAATGTACGCCTCCTGCTCATGCTTCTGGGATAAAGCGCCCTAATATGGGAACCGACTTTTAGATCCTCTTCTTGATCGGCCTCCCGCTCATCCTCGGCCCCGCCAAAACCCTCGCCTTCTTCGCCCGCCGCCAGAAGATCGCCGGCACCGCCACCTTTGCCCTGGGCATCCTCCTGATCCTCTTCCGCTGGCCGCTGATCGGCTTCTGCGTCGAGATCTACGGCCTCTTTGTCCTCTTCGGCGACTTCCTCGTCACCCTTGCCGGCTTCGTGGGCGGCATTCCCGTCGTCGGCCCGCCCTTGAAGAAGGCGCTTGTGTGGATCGGGACGGCCGGCGGAAGAAGTGCTGCGAGCGACCTGCCGGTCTAGAAGGATGCCCCGTCTGCCTGGCTCCATGCAAATGGAGGGGAGGCGGGGGGAGGAGCCCGATGGCGACGGGATGGTAAAGGCGCTGGAAGAAGAAGAACCGGCCCCATCGACTCCAGGCCCCCAAACGGGGTGACGTCCCTCGAGCTGAAGGTCTCTCCCTCCGCGCAGCGTTCCCTACGCACGGCCGAATTCACAACGTGCGGATACTCCAGTGGTACCCGCATACTACGCACTCACCCCTTTGATCTTTTTCTTCGTTTGGACATTTTGAGCTTTTTTTTTTCTTTGATTTTCTTCTTTTTCTCCTGATATGTGAACACGACTAGTCTGTTCTAATCCATGTACGTTATCTACGCAGCGATGTATAATGCAATAATGCTCGACTTGAACCAGGCCTTGAGTGACATGACTGGCTTCGCCTACTTGCTGACGTCAGCGTCCCCCTTAGTTAACCAGCACATGACGACCAGGGAAAAGCAGCATCCATCCATCTCTTCGTTTGTAAACAGTCTTTTCTTTTCTTTTCTGCCTTTGCAAGGCACTGCCTACTGTTGTGCTGCTGTCCTCTCGCAGGTGACTCGCTCCAACCGGATGCAACGAGGCGTGATGACTGGAGCAGAATGAGCAGGGGCAGTGGCTTGCCTATCTCTTGGACAGAAAAATGTCCGAGTGGTTGCGGGAGAAAGATGTATTCTTAATAACGGTTCAAAGGCCTATCCAAGCGAAACATCTGAGAGATAGTGGTAATTACACGCTCCCCAATCCATGGTAGAGAGAAAAAAAAAGGAATGGTGTAATTCCTCTTTTCATCCCTGCCCAGAGGGCATGTTTGATATACTATGTACTCGTAAAATCGTGCTGCTATTCAACAACTGATGGAGAGGGGTAGAAGAAGTCTTTGGCATTAAATTTTGTAGGAAGAAAAATGCTGGTCTGACGACATGCTAGGTACGGGATTAGTGTTGACAAGACGAGGTTAGACAGCAGTATATCACTTTAATATCCGAGACCAATGAGGTAGTCAGCCAAGGTCTCGACCGTGTTGGTGGCCTGGCCGGGCTGGACGGTCTCTGGGTAGTGTGCGACCAGCAGGGCCTGCTTCGTCTTGACAATTACGACACCCTCCTTGCCCTAATCCTGGTTTTTAGCCGCTGTGCATTCCCATCGGTACGGGAGAGGGAGGACGGATGCGTACCTTCTTGCCGTAGAGTCTGGACTCATCTGACTGTAGAGCAAAGTACTTTTCCCCACACACGTTGAAGCCGTTGGTCTGGACATCTTTCAGCTGGCCTTCAGGAGGGTTTGTGAACGAGGCGACGATGGCTTGGATTTCTTGAGGAGAGACCTGTTGAGGTTAGTCGAGTCTAGAAGACCAGAGGGACTCCTTGTCGTCTCCTCCTCGTTGCTGGTCTGGCCGGGCACGAAGGGATAACCCATACCGAGAATCCGGGAGAGGCGGCCCACACGCTGCTGCCCTTGGCATCGAAGATGGCGGCCTTGTCGACGTGGCCGGAGCCAACGAGGCTGGAAGAGATTAGTTTGCCGTGTCCGTCTGCCATGGGAAGAGAGCGCTATTTCGGGCAGTGCCATGGCGCCATCGGGTAGCCAGCGGGAGGAGCGTACCTTGTGTCAACGTAGGCTGCGTCCAGCAGAGATCAGCACTTGTCTCTTGCCTTTGGGCAGGCTCAAGAAACGCATAGACTTGGAAAAAGAAAACAGTACTCACCTTGCCAGGACATGTTGTGCGACAGTCAAAAAGATGGGGTGAGGAGAGCCGAGCCGTGGACGAACGGGATTCTGGCGGTGTACGAGGGGGTAGACGCAGCGAAGGTGCCGGATGCCTTGGTTGAACGGGACTGAATAAAACAAGCAAACAGAAAAGTCTCTTCGCGGTGACCTTTGAGAGTAGTTACCAGCAGGGAAACAGGAGAAAAGGCAAGGACGGTGCAAAGATGCGAGAGGAGAGCAGATGGGAAGATGCAGGTGGGATGTTGATGTTTTTGCTGCGTTGGCGGGGAACAGCCTGACTGACTCAGCAGAGACTCGGTGTTTGCCCCACCGGGTCGCATCATCGTTCCTCCGACCGTCCGGTCACTTGACTCTTTTCCCTGGAATGCTGCGCTCTTCCCACTGACGCAAAGCCGTCTTCAACAATCTTTTAGCACTATACATGCCACGAGTAGCATGGGAGCAAAATTCCTTCCAAGTTTGTGAAGAAACTCTATCATTCTGACCATATTTTGCTCGGTTACTTGACTGGTATATCTGTGATGCATCCGCGGTGACCTCAACCCTCACTGAATTGGACCCGGACCATGGACACAGATCTGGTACGCTGTGCCCGGTGACCCTTGGTCCGTAGAAAGCTTGACCACAGTCTGGAGCGCCATAGTACAGCCTTCCCGTACCCCCAGAATGGCCTTTTTTGCTTTCCCCGACTGAGCGGTCTCTCTGGGAAGGTTCTTGAAGGCTTGAATAAGCTTACGAACTCTGGCTCACCTAGCCTAGCAGGAAACCCTCCGTTGAATATCGATACGGTCCATCTAGACTTGAACGGTCCTGCGTCTAATTTCTTCCCTGAACAAGGATGCACTGATCACAGTGAGTTGGACATGAAAGAGACAAGAGTGCTGGACCAGAAGCAAGGCCAGACCGTGGGAATTATCTCGGGCGCAACAAGTGAAATGAATCAAGAAGAACTTTCCAGTCAGCGACACGCGCCAGTCCAATTGACATGCTCTCGACAGAGGACGTAAGGGAGGTTCCGTTGGCCAGTTCAGACATCGTGCTCCCACAGAGTACCTCCAGGTCAAATCCCGTACATGCTTGGGGATGTGAGTAGTAAGTAGTACGACATCTAGTTAAATGCTCTCAAGCTCGAGCCCGACAACTCTCTTCCTGATGCGCTGAAAGGCAGGGGTCACAACTACCGAGTTGTTGCTATCGCTATCGGATCCTTCCAGAAGCCCTACGTCAGGGGTTCGTTTCAGATGCCATCGGCTGGTACCTCGTTGCACACGTGCAACGCCATACAAACAGAGGTACCCCTCGATGCTGGCCTGCCATTGGCCCACGGCACCTCAGCCTCATTAAAACGGCCATCGCCAACCACCGTCGTCTCGTCCCCTTTTCTTCCCCTTTTATTTTTTTTTTTTTTACC
>FQSS02000554.1:55105-75791 GCA_900128795.2 Malbranchea cinnamomea
TGTTTGTCCAGGCGAACACGGTGCTGGAAGGGGACCAGGTGGTGCTGAAGGAGTATGAGCCGATCTTCGTCGTCAATCGACAAAGTGACTATCAACTCAGCTGCCGTCGTCCAGACGCATCACATACAGTAGTCATTTCCTATGGACCAATTGGCCACAGCTGCCCCCCCTTCATCTTAGTCGGCCCGCACATGGGACTTGGTCCACGATGCTGCCCCCCTGGCGGATTTCGTCATTAAACTGGAGACCATTGGCATCACTTCTTCTGACGTGTTTCACCAATGTCAGGCATTCGGGCGGGCTCCGCCAGGATGAGCATCATCTCCCGTCTTTGACTCGCATGGGACCTTCTCGCCCGACTCGAGAAGATCTCTCTCTTTTTATCTTTTGATTTCTCCCTCCACCCTGATGTTTGTCTTCCATTCTACTCATAATTTCTACGAGTTTACGACTCTTTTTCTTTTTCTTCTGGATGATTTTTTTCTGGCTTTCTGGAAAGCCAGCCACTCGCTCTCTCTCTCTCTCTTTTTTTTTTTTTCTCTTTTTGTGCTACACTTATTCGGCTTTTTCGGATTTGGGCTAGGCGTACACCTTCGTTTTGTGTTTTCGTTGCCTTTTTCACCTCAAGAGTACGCAACTCGACCTTGCCACGTCTAAGGTATTCGGACACATCAAAGCAACTGCCATGGCGCGCAAGTTGTTCGCCTCGAGACCCCGCGCGAACACCACCAACGAGTCCATCTCCCGTCCGACCCTTACCTTTACAGATGCCGCTGCGCGCTCGGATTTGCAGCCGCTGCACCAGGTGTCGGCCCATAAAGCCGCCGCCGAAAACGCCAGACCGAAGCGAAGTCTCACGGTCGTGGACAGAGCGCGATCTCACCGGCAAGACGTTGAGGGTCTGACAAACATGGAGAACCCTTGCTTTCGACCGAGGACGTCTCCCGCCCCAGAAGACCGGCGCAGTCAGGAAGAAGAGGTGATTGGTATTGCGTTGGGTAGTCCGACCGCGGCGTGGGGTCATCCTTGCATGGCAAGCAAGTCAACGATTGCTACCCACATGAGCGATAATGAAGGGGACAAGATGCGCACGAGCAATGCAGGGAGCAACAGTGTGCCGCATGCGTTGAAGCGAAAGCCAAGCAAGTGGAAGAAATTCGGAGACTTGTTCAAGACGAAAAATCCTCCTCCCCTACCGGAAGGCATGCCGTTTTATCAGGTGCAAGTCAATGACCAGCCCCTGCTTCCATCGAGGTACCCCGATTTTGCCATGGGGTTCCAGTTCGGTTGGGACTATGGCGCACCCCATGCGACCCAGCCTTCACGTCAGCACAGCCGGAAAGAGAAGGAGAGCAAGCCTAGAAAGCATGCGAAACTGGTAAAGGAGCGCAGCCCTCGGAAACATCGGGGGGCTTTGACACAAGAACCGCGCCATGTTACAAAAACGGAACGGCAGGAACCTGCGCCGCTGAACTTGCTCAATGTCGACATTCCGGATGTCGAGTTGGAGAGATACAGCGTCATGTTTGGCGGGATACTCGGGAAGAGTCAGTCGCAGACCCTTCTGGACCGGAGAAGCAAAACCCTGGACAAGCTCAAGACGCACAAGGAACGCGAGGTATGTGGTGTGGTTACTTTCTCTGCAGGGTGACCAGTTCTTCTAATCTCGGCGTAGGAAACCCGCCTGGCCCTCCAGCGAAGCGCCACCTCTCCCGCGCCCACGAAATCGCCGTCTTTCAATGTCTTTCCTCCGACTGCCACGAGCAAAGCGTCCGAGGTGCGTGGAGGCCACTGCATCCCTCGCGGGCCGTCTCCGCTCCCAAATCAGCATATTCCTCCTTTATCTCCCCGTCGGGCGAACTCCACTCCCCAGCTGAAGAAGTCCACGCAAAACCAACAGAAACCGCTGTCGTCTGGTCATACACGAGTAGACTCTGAGGCCTTCATTTTGTACACGCTTACATCGGACGCAGAGACCGTGGATGATCCGGCGATTCTCAGGCGCTCCAGGGCCCCGCCGGTCGTGCACCCAGACGAACGGAAATGGGAAATTGTCAAGCCAAACAGAGGAACAAAGGACTCGAAACGGACTGAGCCGTCGCAGACACCGCCAACCCAAAAGGATGCCGAGTGGTGCGTTGCACAAACTGCACGTCCAGGTCACTCGGAGGGCAAAGCGGACCCTTCTCCCGCTCACCGCGAATCACCACCCAAATCGCAGCAGTCGCCATCATCGTCGCAGCGACCGTCCTCTTCCCATCCAGCCCGCTCGACTGCCAAAAACCTCCCCCGGCCCTCGGCACCTGTGCCCAACATCACCATCTCCGTCGACGACATCCCCGAGGAATCACGCCATCACCGCCACCACCACCACCAGGAACCGCCCATTGAAATCTCCGTCGCGCGCTCCGTCTCCGTCTCGAGGCGGCAGAAACAGATGCTCGTGCCGGTGTCCGTGACGGGGAGTATCGCGCGAAGAAAAGGTAAGCCGGGCCTTGGTGGCGGCGACGGTGACGGAGATGCCGAGGAGCGCATCCTGGAGAAGAAGGTGGGCACCCCGACGGCGCTGGCGGTGCAGCGGGGCCATGTGCATCGGAGGTCGGAGAACGCGGTGATTGAGAGCGCGTAGTCGACTGTTCGAACTCTTGTTGCGTCTGCGCTCTGCTCTCATCGTGTCTTGTGGATTCTCTCGATGTGTATTTCTTCGATTCCCGGCGCTGGGTGGCTCCGCTCGATGGAAACTCATCTTACCATATGTACTATGCGTTGTTCTATTTTGTGATGCCTGGAGCCTGGCGCTCTGTTCTTCTTCTCCTTGTCGTTGTTGTTGCTGTTTATACATTCTCTTCCACATTTATTATGGACCAGGCATATAGATTATAGGTGCGTGCTTCTACGGAGTTCTGATCACTAGATACGCAAATAATTTTTAGAGTCGAGTTACGCACCAAGACTGCACTGCATTGTATGGTACTGTATACCCCCTTAGATTGAGATCCATGCCATCCAAGCACGGAATGAAATACCGAATGTGATGCCGTGATACTGTAGATAGCCAGTCTGCTACTATTATCATCCGGATCTCATCCCATGTCCCATCAGTGTCTACACAGTGAAATCGGAGTTCTTCACAAGGTCGTCGGCCAGGCAAGCTGAGGTACTTACTCAGCGTCCACATCGACATCCACGCTCCACTCCATCCCCACGTACGCATCGCTGATGACCTTCACCCGCACGCGCCGCGTCTTCTTCTCCGTCTGCTGGTCCCGCACACCCGCGGCTCCTCCTCCTCCTCCTCCGTAACTCATATCCTGCTTCTCGAGAACGCTAGGCTCGACGACCACGGTCTTTACTCCGCCAGATGCAGAAGACGATGCGCCAGACGTGCCACTTCCAGTCCCAGTCGTAGAAGAAGAAAACTTGATCCGCGCTCGCGCGGTTACGTCCCCCGCCCGCTTCCCATCGCCATCCCTACGGCCGGAAACAGAAGCAGAAGCAGAAGTCCAGCCCACGCGCTTGAGCGCGAGCAACTCCTCCTCTTTCCTCGCAGCCGTGGCGTCCGCATCAGCAGACCCCGACGGCGCGTCCGGCAGTGCGGTGACGAGCACGAACCAGCTCTCGGTCTGCGGCTTCGGGAACCGCGGCGCGTATATGCAGTATTCGTCGTCGCTGGATGACGGCGCGGCGCGGCCACGAGAGCGGCCGTGCGCGGCACCCCTCGCCCCCGGCGGAATGCAGCGCGTCAGATGCACCGTGAGCCCTGCGCGCGAGACGTCCGAGACGGCAATGGCGAGGCTGGGTAGCGCGGAGAGGGCTTGTGTGAACTGCGCGGCGGTCGCGGGGCCGAGGCGGAGGGTTGATTTGGTCAGCGTGGCCACGGACGCAGCTGGGAGGGAGACGAGGTCGGCGAGGGACTCGGGGATCTTGTTCTCCCTGCCTTTTTTGCCCTTGCCTTTGCCTGCACCGGCGGTTGCGGTTGCGGCGGCGGCGGCGGCGGCAGCGTCAGCGCCAGCATCATCGTCAAGGTCGGGGCTGACGCCTGGCAGAATCGACAGCGGGTGATCGCCGGGCCACCGCGCGCTCTTGATGCACTGCAACAGCGTCATCATCATCCAGCACGCGTGCGGATAGCCCAGCTCCGCGAGCACGTCGATGCACGCCTGGATCACCCGGATGCCCTGGTCCAGCACGCTCGTCTGGTCGCCGACGTAGTCGGAGATGGGCAGATCGATGCGCGACAT
The DNA here is from genome assembly GCA_900128795.2 of Malbranchea cinnamomea. NCBI lineage: Eukaryota > Fungi > Ascomycota > Eurotiomycetes > Onygenales > Malbrancheaceae > Malbranchea > Malbranchea cinnamomea. The sequence continues at coordinate 59,347 of FQSS02000554.1, forward strand.
GAACGCCTGCACCAGCAAAAAGGCCTTGATGTGCGGGTCCCACAGCGGCAGGTTGCCGGCGATGGCGGAGATGGGCAGCGGCAGGTTCTTGGCCAGCTCGGCGTTGATGAGGTCCTCGTTGTGGCGCACGGGGAGCTCGTCGAACTCGGTCGCCGAGCACATCCAGCTGAGCGCGTCGGCGAAGCTGGGCCGCGGCTTGGCGTGCGCCGTCCAGTGCCGGATCGTCTTGTGAGAGATGTAGTAGTAGCTCATGATCTTGCCGAACGGCGTCGGGTCGACGTAGCCCGTGTCGGCCTCGAACACGACGCACGACGATTCGTGGAGCTCGGTGAGCGAGCGGTCGACGAGGTCGATCATAAAGTCCGTGGCGGCCTGCTGGGCGGCCGCGGTGTTGTGCTCTTCGGCGGAGATCTCGAGGCCGTAGAACGACGGGTTCTTGTGCAGGCGGCGGAAGAAGAACGTCCACGTCAGGTAGTCGAGCGCATCCTGTTTGGTGGTGATTGTGCCGGCGGACACTTCTGCGCCCAGGTGGTCGGAGAGCACCTTGTGGAGCGTCGATTCGACGGGGAAGCCCGTGTGCAGAAAGTGCTTGTAGAACGCCTTCTTGGAGTCCTGCGTGAAGATGCGCGCGATCCCCGACGAGTCGAACTGCGGCCGGCCCGCGCGGCCGAGCATCTGGAGGACATCGGTGAGATCCATGTCCCGATAGGCCTCGATCTTGGCGTCGAAATACTGCGTTCCCTTGACGACCACGAGATGCGCCGGCAGGTTGACACCCCACGCCAGCGTGCTCGTCGCAACCAGGATCTGGATCTTGTTGTTGGCAAACAGCTCCTCCGCCAGCTGCCGGTCCGACTCGACCAGGCCGGCGTGATGGAGGCCGATGCCGAAACTCAGGGCCTCCCGCAGGGCCTCGTCCTTGACGCGGGCAAGGTTGAGCTGCAGGTCCTCCTCGGACATGTGCACGAACCGGCGGGGATTATCCTCCATGCCGCAGTAGTTGATCAGATCCTTGGCCGTCAGGCGCGTCTGCCGACGGGACGCGACGAAGACGATGACCGGCTTGTCCGGCGAGTGGTTCTTGATCGCCAGGAAGGTGGGCCGGTTCATCGACTGCATGAGCGGGCAGAACCCGCGCTGCTCCGGGAATCCGTCGATGAAGATCTCCAGCGGCACCGGCCGCACCGAGTGCCGGAAATTGTACAGCCCTTCCTTGACGCCCAGCCAGTCGGCCAGATCCCTGGCATTGGCGCACGCCGTCGACATGCCCAACAGTCGCACAGACCCCTTGGACTGGGAGGCGATGTAGTTCATCCGCGAGACGATGATCTCCAGAATCGGGCCGCGGTCACCGCCCAGCAGGTGGATCTCGTCGATGATGACCAGGCTGACCTTGCGCACGTAGTCTCTGGTCTGCCAACTGCGCGAGATGCCGTCCCACTTTTCGGGCGTGGTGATGATGATGTCGGCGTCTCGGATGGTCCTCGTGTCCGGCGTGTTGTCGCCCGTCAGCTCGACGAGCTTCAGGCCAAGTGGGATGGCCAGTCGACGGCGCCAGTCCTGCACCCGCTCGCGGACCAGCGCCTTCATGGGGGCGATGTACACCACCTTGGAGCCCGGCCGCTCGCGGAAGGCCCACCACATGGCCAGCTCGGCGGCCACGGTCTTGCCGGAACCGGTCGGCGAGCCGAGCAGGACGTTGGCCGACGTGTGGTAGAGCGTGTGGAAGAGCTGCGTCTGCATGGGGTTGAAGAACTGAAATCGCTTGCCGTACAGCTCCTCGAGAGACGGGTTCTTCAGCGCCGAGATCGGCAGCGGTTGCAGGTCCAGCAGGTCGGTGTATTCGCTGATGGTGTCGGGACGGATGAGATGCTGGAAGGACACCGGAGTGACGGTCTCGGCTCCGAGCCAGCGGTCCGAGATGGCGCGCACGTAGATCTGACTGGGCAGCGGGTCCGACAGCGGGATGGTAAAGTTCAACTCATGGTGATCCCCGAGCTTCTTCTTGGTGAGGATAAAGTACTCGTGGTGGTATATCTCCGACGTCTCCGAGTTCTCGACCCAGATCCAGTACGGCTCGGACGTGCCGTGGTGCTTGACGTTCCAGGTAAAGTCGGGATAGATGATCAGCTTGATGCGGAGGACGTCGCGGTTCAGCGGCGCGATCTCGGCCTCCACGGTCAAGGTCGGGAAATTGTCCAGCAGCTTGGAGAGCACGTGGCCCATGCGGTTGTTGTGGACGAGCTGACCGAGCTCTCTCGGCTCCATGTCGCGCATCGACTCGATGGACGACGCGGGGAACTTTTCGTCCAGGTTGCGCAGCACCGGCTGGGGCAGGTCGAACTGGTGGAAGGGATGCTGGAACGGCCAGAGCTGTTTCTCGATCGACTTGCAGGTCGACAGGAGGACCTGGCACTGATAGCCCCAGCGTCGGTTCAGGGCGATCATGAAGAGCGAGCGGCAGATGCGCGCCGCGTTCTGCGCCACGTAGTTGGTGTCGGAAACCAGGGCAAAGTCCTCCACCCGGATGCGGGAGATGTACGACTGCAGGAGGATGTTGGTCTTTGCGTGCGGCGTGTCATTGGTCCCTTCCACCTCGGTCTGCAGGCCCTCGAGACGCAGGCGGTCCAGCTCCTTGAACTCGTTCTCCCGGCATTGGATGTTGTCAAACTCGCCGCTCATGCTGATCATCTTGAGGACGTCTGCATCGCTGGCGTCCGGGTTCATCATGGTGTTGAAGATCTCGACGCTCGTCTGCAGCACGTAGTACTGGCTGGCGATGCGGCCGACATCCTTGGCGCGCAGTTCCTCGGTGCGCTCGTTGAAGATGATCATCTGGCTCTGCTGCAGGACGCGGGCGGCCTTGATGATGAGATCGCGGCGGCGCTGGACCAGGTGCGGATCGTCGCGGATCTCGGCCCAGTCGATGCCGTACGTGTGCGGGTTGCGACGCATGCGGACGAAGAGGTACGAGTAACCCAGCCACTGGACGCCCTCGGACACCGACGTCACCGTGCCGAGGGCGATCTCGGCGTTCAGGTTGTCGACCAGTTTGCGGGAGAAGCGCGACTCGATCGGCTCCTGGGACGTCACGGCCGAGATGTAGTGCTGGAGCTTGTTGTGGGTGGTGCAGATGTAGCCGATGCCGGTATCCTGGAACTGGGGACGGCCGGCGCGGCCGAAGATCTGCAGGACGTCGAGGATGCCGAGATCCACAAACTTGCCCTCCTGGGGGCTGTACAGCTGGGTGCCCTTGATGACGACGGCGGCGGCGGGCAGGTTGACCCCCCAGGCCAGCGTGGCCGTGCAGCACAGGACCTTGATCACGCCCTCGGAGAAGAGGCGCTCGACGAGGTTGCGGTCCGACCGGGCCATGCCCGCGTGGTGGGTGCCCAGCCCCTTGGGGACGAGCTCGCGCAGCTCGCGGCCCCGGCTGCTCTTGACGTCGCGAAGGGCCTGGGACGACTTGTCGTTCTCCGCGGGGGCCAGCAGGTCCGCACAGCCGTCGTCGGTGGCCATCTGGATGATCATCCGCGCGGTGTTGACGGTGTCCTTGCGCGAGTGCACAAAGACCATGACCTGGTGGCCCCGCTGGAGCATCTCCTTGACCTTTTCAAAGGCCACGACGTCGAGGTTCTCGCGCGACTTCTTGGAGCCCGGGTCGCCCTTGACGCCGACAAAGTGCTGCTCCAGGGGCACGGGGCGGAACGAGGCGTCAAAGTAGAACAGGCCGACCATGCGGTTGACCTTGAGAAAGTCGGCCACGTCCAGGTAGTTGGGCAAGGTGGCGGACAGGCCGACGATGCGGATGAGCGACTGGGTGGCCTCGACCTGGCGCTGCGTGCGCGCGACCAGCGACTCGATGACGGCGCCGCGCTCGTCGTGCAGCATGTGCACCTCGTCGATGATCAGCAGACGGACCTTTTGCACCAGCTCGGTGTCTCCGGTGCTCTTGCGCGTCACCACGTCCCACTTTTCCGGGGTGGTGACGATGATCTGGGTGCGCACGATCTCCTGCTTCGTCAGCTGCATGTCACCGGTCAGCTCCCGCACCTCGATGCCCAGCCAGGCCAGCCGTCGGCCCAGTTTCTCGGTGACCTCGGCGGCCAGGGCCTTCATCGGGGCGACGTAGACGACCTTGAAGTCGTCCGTCTGCACCACAAAGTCGGTGGCGTCGGGTTCCTGGAGCGGGCTCGGGACGGAGTTTCGCGCGATGGCGTTGAGGATGGTGAGCATGGCGGCGTCGGTCTTGCCGGCGCCGGTGGGGGCGCAGATGAGCATGTTCTCGTTCGTCGTGTAGGCGACCTCGTACAGCAGGCTCTGCATGCGATTCAGCGTCTTGTATCCCCGGAACGTGCCCTGGCAGAGGGCATCCATCTCGGCGATGGGGACCAGGCGCTGACCGGCGCCCAGGGTCCCGACCTTGGTGGCGGGGATGGTGTACTCGGTGTACCGCTGTTCTTCGCGGTGGGTGCTCCCGACGGGGAGGCCGTACTTGCGGCCGTTGATCGACAGGGTGTTTCCGGCGTGGTAGGTCTTGTAGACGTGCGGATAGCGGACCTCGTCGCGCGTCTGTCTCGGACGCAGCCGGGCGTGCTTGTGTTCGTAGTCCTGGCGTCGGAGGGCCTCTTCGCGCTGCTCCTTGGTCTGCAGTCTGCCCAGCACCGAGCGATCGTCCCACGGGGGCGGTGCCAGGATCTCGCCGCGGTGGGCGATGAGTTCGATGACAAAGTCCAGATCATCGAAGCCCACGATCTCCGCGAGCGTCATCTGCAGCTCGTCCGCCGACTCCTGGGCCGCCAGGATGTCGACGATCTGAGCGCTGAGATCGGCCGCGTCGAGCCCCTGCTTGCGCATGGCGATGTCCTGGCACCGTCTCTCGACCCACGCGCGGTCGTACCCGTGCCCCGGCGGCCCCCCGTCGACGTTCTCCTGCCCGGGCAGCGCGACGCCATTCACCTCGTCCAGCACGTCGCTGAGATCGTCGTCCTCGTCGTCGCTGAGGATGTCCCAGATATCGTCCGAGCTGCTGTCGGGGGAGAGGTCGTCGTCGCTCAGAGCCAGGTCTGCGTGACCAAAGGACAGCGGGGCGAGACCATGATCCTGGGGTCGAACTGCTTTCAGGTCCGCGACGGCCTGTCTCATGGCCGCCAGCTGGGCGAGCCATTCAGCCTGCGGGGGGGAGCCTCGCATGGCGACGAGAGCGACGGTGCAGGGTGCGATCTGTCGACGGACGGAGTGCAAGTCTCGCGTGTCGTTCCTGGGTGCTAGTCAGTACGATACGATGTAGCGTAGAGTTAGAGTCTCCGTATGTCGCAGCAGGTAGTAGTGGTAGTCGTGGTCGTAGTCGTGCGATGTCGAGCAGAAGCGCACGTCGGTCAAGCGGCGGCTAACGCGGCCAACGCGCCTAGCGCGGCAACCGCCAGCCCAGTGCGGGACGACCACGCCAAGGCGGCAACGTCATGTGAAGCTGGACGGCTGTCGAAACGACGACGGACCACCAGGCATCGCCCGTCTCGTCTCCTTTGCTGCTGTTGAATTTATGGTCTGAATCATACCGGTTCCTGCCAGGCCAGCCGATTTGCGCTCCATCCATCCCGACCACCTCGTCGTAGGACCGTCCTTGGCCGTGGTGACGATCGACCCCCGCTCCCCGTCCCAGACCCTCGCTTCTCTCCCTCCCTACCGCCGCCGCAACCATGAAGATCTACTACATTGGAGTGCGTCCCGTGATGCAAGACTGCGTCCTGACGTCTGTGGGATGATGGCTGATCTTTGAGGTCTGCGATAGATCCTCCGAAACGAGACCCGGCCGGCCGTGGAGCTGTGCCGTGAGATGGACCTCTCCAGCTTCTCCCGCTTCACTCGCGACAGGTGACTCCAGTCCTCCCTGATTCTTGCTGTATTGATATACAAAACAGTTAAAACGACACAGTGAATCAATCACGAAAGACGAAGTAGAAGAAGAAAAGTAGAGTGACGTGGCGCTGACTGTCCTGGTCTGAGCAGCTACGCCGAGTTCATGACGCTCTTCTCCAAGACCGTGGCGGAACGCACCAAGCCGGGCCAGCGGCAGGACATCGAGGAGCGGTCGACCATGTTCCACGTGTACTCGCGCACGGAGGGCATCGCGGGCATCATCATCTCGGACGCGGACTACCCGAGCCTGGTGGCGCACCAGCTGCTGTCGAAGGTGGTGGACGAGTTTCTGACGCAGCACCCGCGGTCGTCGTGGGCGGGCGACGCGCTGGCGGGCCCGCTGCCGTTCCCGGCGCTGAAGGAGTACATCGTCAAGTACCAGGACCCGAGCCAGGCGGACAGCATCATGAAGATCCAGAAGGAGCTGGACGAGACGAAGATCGTGCTGCACAAGACGATCGAGAGCGTGCTGGAGCGCGGGGAGAAGATCGACAGCCTGGTGGCCAAGAGCGACGGGCTGAGCGCGCAGAGCAAGATGTTCTACGGGCAGGCGAAGAAGCAGAACAGCTGCTGCACGATCATGTAAAGCCGGGTCTGCATGGCAAACCGCTCACTGTTCTGCGTGCTTGAGACTGTTCATGTCATGACGTTCTGGACATTTGATGTGGTATTTTTTTTTTTTTCTTTTCTTTTGTTTTGCACCGGTTCTCTGCACAGGGTTCTGCACAGGGTTGTTGTTCTGAATTCCTCATGACCAGGAGACAGTTAGACCTTGACCCGCTTCCTCGTCGTCGTAGTGATTGCTCTGGCACTCCTCACGCGGCTGGGCTGCACTGCATCATGACTTGGAGCTCTGTCCATCACTGCCGTGTCTGCGCCTCCTCTCCCCCGTGGAGCTCGGGGTCAGCTCACATCCACGCTCTCATACTACCCCCACACACCATCACACCATGTTGTGAATAGCATCGTACTAGTTAGTAGTCCAACAGGCAATCCTCTTTTCATCGTTCACTCTTTGTTCCTGTCTTTTTTTCTCCTCTGTTCATTGCTAGGACCATGGCATCGACCGAGGATGTCTGATCCGACCCTGAGTAGATGGCCCGACAGTGGCCTTGTAGACTCGTACATCTCTCCTCCTCCTCCTCCTCCTCCTACATACTACTACTACTCCTACTACTGCTACTACTACTACTGCTACTGCTACTACTACTGCTGCTGTTGGTTAGTCTCTCTCTTGGCGCCAAGACTCTTCGGATAAACATCGGCAGAGAGAGTGCTGACGTAAGCAGAGGATGAAAAATGCGAGCAACGGCGCTAAAATTGCGTGATTGTCCCCATCGCGAGCACGTCAGCAGCAAAACGAGCGGAAGAGGGCAGAAAGAGTCCCTTTCCACCGCGAGGAAAAGGGGAGGAAAAGGGAAAAGGGAGCAGACACTACGCACGAGACAGCATGGCAAACAGGGCAGAGCAAGAACATGACGATGACGATGATGCCTCATGTCTGGAATTTGTCAGATACCCTCACCCCCTGGGGCCACCCCGAAGTTTCCCAGAGCGGAAGACAGGATGATGAGAGGAGGAGGGAGGAGGAGGAGCATGATGAGAAATGAGACGACCCATGGACCGCCACCCCCGGAGGAGATGCCCCGTGCGCTGGGGGATCTCCGATCTCTCTTCTTCTCTCTTCTCTCTTCTCTTCGTTCTCTCTTCATGATTCTCTGCTTGACGTTCTTCTCTTCCTCTCTCTTTCGTAGTGCATTCTGACTACGAGTTTGCTCCCTCTCTCTCGTCTCGCTCGCTGTCCGGCAGTGTCTGGCAGTGTCTGGTCCAGTGATCGTCAGACAGATTCCTGGCTCATCCTCACGGCCATCTCCATCTGGTCCTCTGAACCCCGTCTCTCTCTCTCTCTCCTCTCTCTCTCTCTCTCTCTCTCCGCCTTTCTCTCTCTTTCTCTCTCTCTCTCTCTCTCCTCTCTCTCTCTCTCCTCTCTCTCTCTCTCCTCTCTCTCTCTCTCCTCTCTCTCTGTGTGTGTGCACCAAAAGACGACCATCATGTCGTCCAGCTACCCTTCCGACTCGGAAAAGCCTGACGGCAGAGAGCTCGACTCGGGCTACGTCAGCGGCAGCTCCAGCGAGGCCAGCCTGCCCGAGCTCGTCTTCACCAAGCCCCATCTGCGCTTCCTCAACCGCCAGCTGCAGTTCCTGGAGCCCCCAGGTAGTCTCTTCCCCCTCTTTCCCCACCGTGGACCAAGCATGCCAAGTGACCCAAGGAGAAATTGAGTCGATGCTGACGGACAGCGTCGTAGACATCCTCCGCTGGTGCATCACCACCCTGCCCGGCCTCTACCAGACCACCGCCTTTGGCCTCACCGGCCTCGTCATCCTCGACATGCTCTCCAAGCTCGACGTCCCCCGGCCGCAGCTGGTCGATCTCATCTTCCTCGACACCCTGCACCACTTCCCCGAGACCCTGCGCCTCGTCGACCGCGTGCGCCAGCGCTACCCGCTGCTCACCATCCACGTCTTCAAGCCCGAGGGCGTCGACACCGAGGCCGAGTTCGCCGCCAAGTACGGCCCGCGCCTGTGGGAGACCAACGACCAGCTGTACGACTGGCTGGCCAAGGTCGAGCCCGCCCAGCGCGCCTACCGCGAGCTCCAGGTCCAGGCCGTGCTCACCGGCCGCCGCCGCAGCCAGGGCGGCCAGCGCGGCGACCTGGACATCCTCGAGGTCGACGACGCCGGCCTGATCAAGGTCAACCCGCTGGCCAACTGGACCTTTGCCCAGGTGCGCGACTACATCGCCCGCCACGACGTGCCGTACAACGAGCTGCTGGACCGCGGCTACAAGAGCGTCGGCGACTACCACTCGACCCAGCCCGTGGCCGACGGCGAGGACGAGCGCGCCGGCCGCTGGAAGGGCCAGGCCAAGACCGAGTGCGGCATCCACAACCCGCGCTCCAAGTACGCCCAGTTCCTGCGCCAGCAGGAGCTGCGCCGCCAGGAAGAGGCCCTCAACCAGGCCCTGCAGTCGGCCTCGTCGTGACCGTTTTTTCTTTACCTTTTTTTTTTCTTTCTTTCTCTTTTTGTTTCGCTTCCCTTTCTCTCTGTTAGACGATACTACTGCACGTTGTGACGACCGGAATACCTCTGATGCAAAACGGCATTTTTTTGTTGAGAAACTGGATCGAGCATGATATGTTTCATTACGGTTTACATTGTTACTGTACATAGATTCGCCATGTGTATGATTTTCTTTTTGATTCGCTTGGTCAATGACACCCGATGACCATGGTCACATTCGGACGCTGTTCACAGGCTGTGGGATTCCGCCAGCCGTCGGGTCAAACCAACGTTGCTCGTCATTGTGAGCTTGTGCATGTATGCTGTATGATAGCTTGGCTATAGCATAGCAATTGACACAATGTATTTGTCAAAAAGCATCCATACATACTACAACTACTGTAGCAGCAGCAGCAGCAGCAGCAGCAGTAGTAGTAGTATGCTACCAGAGACGACAAGATGTTTGCCGCGTTTGCGTTCGTTGTCATGTTTGCTCCGTCTAGTAAGCCGAACAAAGGCTTCAACATCTCTCTCAGATCATCATCTCACGACAACGTCCTACTTCCAGTCCTTATAAGCAGTACTCAACGACTACTGCTCCATCCATCATGCTTCATTGAGCATCGTCAGACCATGCCACTCTGACTGTCATATAGTCATGCGTTCCACTACCAGGATACTAGGCTAGTACGCCTACGACCAGGGCGACGACCCTTGAGCGCTGGATCCAGAGGTAACAACCTCGATATACGGTGCAAGGCTCTCCTTGTAATCCTAAAGAAATGTTGAGGAAGGCTGGATGTGCTCCTATATCCCGTCGACACCCTCCATCTTCCGATGCGAACGGGGGAAACGGTTCGAAATGTCCGGAACAGCGCCCACAGATGGAGTCATCGCCATTGAGGGTTGAGCGCAGGCTCGATCCAAGTGTTCTTCATCTTCCGGCGTGCGGCCATTCACTGATCTAGGGAGGTCACAACACTCCGCCGGCCCGGTCATACTCTCTCAAAAATATACTATGAATACTACTTATTCCCGTGTGACTCGATCCAGCCCTCGACCGTCGTGATATCAGCCCCCCGAGCCTGGCTTGTGGTGAAGGTAGATCCCGCAGTTAGGTACTGGTCGCCCGCCTCTCTCCATCATCTTCCCCTTCGGGATCTTCCCTTCATCGTCTTGGTGCACAGGACGTTGTGCCCGGCCGCGCTGGCTGAATTCCATTCCATCACCCAGTTTCCAGTGACATGCCGCGGCTAACTTCTTGCTATATCCAGCGTGCTCGCGACTTGACGTTCTTTGCTCTTTATCCTTCATTTACATATAAACAATCCTGTTATCTTCGTCTGGCACGAGTTAGCTCCGCTTTTACGTTCCATGTCTCAACACGTTCTTAGATCTCGCTTTGGTTAGGCTCTCGGGACACCGACTTATACAAACCATATCCAAGGACCTGCGACCCCAACACGAGCGCATCAGCGACGCGTCAACATGCGGTTCTCAGCCGTGGCCGCGGTTGGCTTTCTGATGGGCACCGCCAGCGCACACATGAAGATGAAGACTCCATATCCATTTGGCCCCGACACGCTCAACACCAGCCCCCTCCAGGCAAACCTGACCGACTTCCCCTGCAAGCACAGACCCGGCGTCTACGACCCACCGCTACTCCCACACCCCGACGCGAATACCTTCACCGTCGGCGTCCCCGTCACCCTCAGCTTCATCGGCAGCGCCGTCCACGGCGGCGGCTCGTGTCAGATCAGCCTGACCACGGACCGACAGCCGACCAGGGACTCGGTCTGGAAGGTCATCCACTCCATCGAGGGCGGCTGTCCCGCCAACACCGACGGCAACCTGGGAGGCGGCGCGGACGCCGAGGTCGCCAGCACCTTCGAGTTCCAGATTCCCCCCAGCATTCCGCCCGGCGAGTACACGCTGGCGTGGACCTGGCTCAACCGCCTCGGCAACCGCGAGTTCTACATGAACTGCGCCCCGATCACCGTCGTCGCGCCCAAGAAGCGATACGCCCCGTCGTCGTCGTCGTCGGACCCGCGGCCCCTTGCGTCCCTCGCCCAGCGCCAGGACCTCCCGGACATGTTCATCGCGAACATCAACGGCTGCACGACCGAGGAGGGCATCGACGTGCGCTTCCCCGACCCCGGCCCCTCCGTCGAACGCGCGGGGAACCCCAGCAGGCTCCTGGCGAGCGGCGAGGTGATCTGCAAGATGCGCGGCAGCGACACGGGACCCATCGCGGGGGGTGGCAGCGGCGGCGGAGACGGAGGCAACGACTCGGAGGCCAGCCCAGCTCCCAGTCAAGATCCTCACCCCAGTTCAAACCCAAGCCCCGACCCGAATCCAGACCCGGACCCGCAGTGCCTGCCGCCAGCGCCATCAACATCAACCGCGTCGACCCCGACGTCTCCGTCGGCGACACCACCCGCCTCCCCGTCCTCCACCGGCGACAGCGGCGACGGTGGCCCGGGGCTCACCGGCTCCTGCACCGAGGGCTGGTTCAACTGCATCGGCGGCACGCACTTCCAGCAGTGCACGGCCAGCGGGCAGTGGAGCGTCGCGCGGCCCGTGGCCCCGGGCACGGTCTGCCGCGAAGGAGTGGGGCCTGATCTGCAGATCGGTTATGCCAAGGGGGACGACGTTAGAGGCGTCCGTCGGGCGCACCGCTGAGAACCCGGCCGGGGGACGGCTTTGCCATTTTGTTTCGCGTTCTTGTTGCTGTATTCATTCTGTCGCTTGTTCCATTCTGGTAATTATATCGGTCTGGGAAGTTTGATGCTGGACATTGCTGGACGTCTTCGCGGGCCGTTTGCCGCATCTGCTGGTGCAGACTGCATTTTCTCGTTGTCCATACTAAGCCTTTTCATAGCTTATTTTGCAAAAATGATAATTACTGCGTTTAGGTGGTACATACTCTGTCCGAGTATACTAAGTATACCAGGAGTACTCGTAACTACTACTATATGTGACTGAATGAATGTTGATATGTTGATGTCCCCCGGAAAAACGTTTCGCCACCTCTAAACGTCAACTTCTCCCTTCACTGCTACTACGACCACGACCTCGACTCTGTGGCAGCCATCCAGGACAAGACACAGCTCCCTCGATTGAAGCTACTGGCAGTACCATGTGCGAAGTTTGCGTCAAACCCAGCATCGGACGTCATGTATGAGATTGCGCCGACAAAAAACGAGTCGCCAATAACTCGCCGCGACGAGAGTGCGAGTACGACCTGCCACTGTTGCAGCCAGATTGGGCTCGATGTAGCTCGGTTCCAGCTGGCACGGGCCGACCGATCGTGCGCTACTACATACTACCGTCTGTCTGCCGCGGCCACGACGGAGTCTGTACTACCTCCCGCACGAGACGTCTGCACCGCACTCTGCGGCTCGCGATGGCGCAAGGCAGGTATACGTCGTGAGATAGATGCTCGAGATCGGCTTCGCGCAAAGCATGCCGGGGGTGGAAGAACCGTCCAGTCTCCCAGGTTCAACGGCACTGCGTCTTGACGCTCCGCCTCCTCCGGCCTCGAGGCGACAGGGGGGGCCGTGCTAGTGTGTTTCTTGCCTTGGGCCACGCTTCAGTACCCGTGGTCGCATGCGGCCCTCTGAGCATCCATCCTGCGCAGATCATCGTCACTCAACAGGGGACAGATATCCATGACTACCACGTCGTCTAGCTGCGACCCGATCTCGTCCTGTCTCGTTATCCATTTGATCGTCGGGCACTCGATCTATCCGGGTAACTCTCCGTCTAGCGCAACCAGACCCTGCTTGCATCCACATAGCAGCTTCACAAAGCTGTTCCACGCCGCTTCACCGATGTTCTACTCTGCGAACCCGGCCTGCTGCAGCTCCGGCAGCAGCTGGTATATTTTGATGGCCCGCCTTGGTGCCAATGTCGATTCTCTGACAAGATAGACGGTTTGAAACTCACGTTCAAGCACGGCGTTGGACTCGCGACTCGCCCTGAGAACTACACGCTAGACGCTGGCAAAGGGCCTGATCAGCATCTCCCTCTGGCGGGACCCTTTGACGCCTTTTTAAAGAGAGGGTTATGAAAGCCGGAGGCATGTCTGTGACCACTATGCTGCGGCACAAGTGCCTTGCTAATGGTGATGCGGCAGCGTACGCCTCTCATTATGGTGAAGGCAGTGAGAAGCATCTCAGTAGCATTACTTTGGCGCATGGAGTTCCACGTATACCGAACGGTGGTCACGCGCCGCAACTCGAGGTTACCTCCTATCCTCCTCCGCGTGACAGAACATCTGTTGATTTGGAGCCTTGCTGCAGAGTCTGAGATGCTTGGTCAACAGGGCTATGACGCTCGTGCATCAGTTGTGTAGGTATCGCTTTCCATCCAGCTAAAGACACAAGATGGTGCAGGCCATGGACTTGCGATCCCTCTTACAATCACAGCGGACAGTGTCAATGTCTCGCAGATTCTTCTGGTCCTGAAGAGAGACCTGGAACAGGAGGAAGGTAGTCGTCGTAGTCGTCGTATTAGGTACATACAAATGTGATGATCTCGTAGGTTAGCCAACAATTTAGTACTATCCCTGATACTCAAAGATCTCCACCATTGAATAACTTTAGAATCAAATTTCACAACAACTACCGAAGAAAATCACCTAATTACATGAACCATTTTCTGTACGCTGGGAGCATGTATGGGCAGTATGTTCAAGAGCACCACATATACTGCACTGGCGTGCCACTCGTTTTTGTGGTGGTTCCTCAGGTTGCTCAACCTTCATTGAGCCTTCATACGCGATCCATCCCTTCTGGACAGTCAGACCCTCACCCTGGCTCATACATGCGACGTCTCTCCGCTTCCTCATTTGTTTGGCATTTGCAGCGTTAATGCCTTGTTTTCTGCTGCTAAAATAGCAGCACTGTGCATGCCATCCGACATCCCTTGACCAGCTGAAGAGCTCGAGTGTGGGCTGGGTGGACTTTGTGTACTGCTTGAGATACTTTTTGACTTTCTCACTCTGTAGCTCCAGTTGCCGTACATTATGTGGTGCGGCCGTGGCCCAGGAGGCTTGAGAGCTATGAGAAGTCCCTGGAGGGGTTGGTGTATGCATATGAGTGATGCTGTAGCTCTGAAACCACTCTGAATGTTCTTTCACTTAGAACTGCTGGGAGAATAGAGAATAGATGGTCAAGAACTCATCTTTATCAACGGGTTGATTCCAAGCCTCATTTGCTTCTTCACCTCTTTCTTGTATACTTGCTTCAAAGGAGAGTAACAGCCACATCCAATAGTGCAGATGGGAAGAATGACCTGGCATATAGAGGAATGATTGAGTTCTCCTGCAGAACCTATCAAACTCAGGTCCATTATGGCTGCCATGTCCATCCAGAATCAGGAGTCGGTATGGCCAATTGTACGAGCTTGTGTTGAATATCTCTTTGAGTCAGATCATTCTCAGCTCTCATTGCCATCCAGACTCACTGGTTTCAATCCTCATGTTTCTGACAGTCCATTCTCATATTAAGAATCCTGGTGCCACTTCCCTTGAGGATGATCATTGCAGGCAGTGGCCAGCCAGATGCATTGACTCCTTCAATGGTTACCCATTCAGTATTCCCAGGCTGCACATGCTTTGGACGGAGTCCTCTCAGACCCAGTAACAGACTTGGCTGTCCCAATAACCCCCATCTGAAGCCAGTCTCATCAAAGTTGTAATCCCATACTTCTGAATGGTGTTTTGTACGAGCCCAACCACCCTCAATGACCTTGGGATCTTCACATGGCTCGCTCATAGTCGTACGATCGAGAATCGGGTTTTATCTCAGAGTGGCGCATAATGAATCGGTCAACCCAGCATTCACCAACAGTAGGTGGATTGGCAGAGGCATCGCGGCTGGCAAGAAGAAGATGGCTGTTTCTCGTACAGTGCTCACCCGAGGCTGGCCTCGTTCATCCATGGACAGTATCCACTGGATGACAGCTGACTCCTCTGTAGAGATCAGTTTCTGGTTCTGGTGTTGAGAATCCTTTCATGTTGTACAGCCTCGTAGTCAATCACAGAGAGTCAAGTAGGGACATCGTACGAACGTGACGCAGCTCGGATACTTGAAATTTGCCTTTTGAAAGCCTCAATGGCTAGAAGGATTCTTCCTCCTTGATAAGAAGCTCGATTGTCCTTTGTGGTTGACATATTCATTCTTGAAGTTGAAGACGCGTGTGTACGCGGAGAAGTGATCGGGAAGGTGATAGATTACGTTAGTACTATCTCCGATAATCTAGACCAACCCCTTGATACGGATTTCAACGTCCAGCTCGCCAAGAGGCTCATACCAAACGGGATCGGGCGCCTGTCCCAAGTCTCAACGGTCGTTCAGTTTCTGCCTGGCGCAACGGAATCATCCGTGCCTGGGGCTCAGATACTTTGGCAGTCAAGTAATCGTTCATGTCGGTTGCATTAACAAGACGGTTTGTATATATCACATCTCCTCAAGAAGATACTCGGCGTTGCTTTCGCGTCCAGCAGCAGAATTAACCTTGGCGAATTGATGCGGGACAATATCGAGGATCACCCGCACGCTGACATTGGCTGCGGGCTGCGGATCCGCAATCGCGTGCGTCAGGAGATTTGGGTTCTCCAGATCTCGCTCCCACCGCACCGAACGAATAGTCCCGTCATCATCGATAGTTCGGGGTTTGATGTGAAATCACCGGTCACCCAGAGTAACTTGTAGCAAGTCGACAAAACATGTCTGATATTTTTATACTTCGTTGGTGGGATCCGCAAGCGCACAATGCTCCAACTCCACCAAGGAGACACAAATCGCAGCCACAAGATTTCTGCCCGCCAGCTCGGTATATTCGACGACTGAGCAGTCTGAGAGACCGTATTCATGAACCAGTTGCTCGGCAAGTAGTGCAGCAAACCTGTCCTGCGAACGACCCACCGTCAAATGAGCGTTTCTGCCGAGATAGATGCCGTTGGAGCCTCCGAGTCCACTGCAGAACTCACAAGGACGCTGACTCCGTTCAAATCAGGGGTAGGATAGTCCTTGAGGCCCAGGTCAACGCCAGAAAAGCCACTGTCTCGAAGGATCTTTTCCCATTCCTCTTCACAGACATACGGACACCAGTATCGGTTGTCCTCCTTGCTGAGCCACCACCCCTTCAACATGCAAAACGAGACAGGAATGAAGATAAAGTCGGTCCGGATACACTCTTGTATCATCAGCCTGCCTCCAGGCTTGAGCAAGGTACGAACATTTCTCAGCGTCTTTGTAAGATCAGAGGTAGCATGAAGAATATTTCCAGCATGGATTATGTCGTACTCCGCTTCTGCGAAGTTTTAGTCTCGGGGGTCATCCTCTATGTTCAAAGTTTGAAACTCAAGGATAGATTTCCAATTCTTGAAAAGCTCCCCATCAGGACAGCAAACTGACGCTAATCTACGACACCTGGTTGAAGGCCTGGCATACTCTTCTG